>JANHFX010018729.1:0-31515 GCA_027560015.1 Chloroceryle amazona | reverse complement strand
AATTTTTAGCCATGTTTATTTCACTAGTAAGTGCCAAATGATACAAATTTTGACTGATGTCAGTGGTGCATGAAGTGGAGCTGTTCTCGCAGTGATCCCCAGCCTTTCAGTGCATCCTTTTAGGGGCATTCTTTTGCATTTCCTCTTCCTTGTTTTTGGCTCTTTTTTTTTTTTTTTTTTTTTTTAAATGTTATTTTCATAAGTAACTTTTTAATGTGGAGAGATGTTAGTTGCTCAGAGTCACCAGAAGAGAACCACTTGAAAGCAGGTCTGAAACGTTTGGTAGATTGCCATGGTTTTAAACTGCCTTTTTATTGAATTCTGTTCTTACACAGAGATATACAGATTTTATTTCCTTTATAAGTTCATAATTGTGGGGCTTTTTCCTCCACAGAGAAGTGGTGCATAATAAAAACAGTTTGTCTCTATAGAATCAACAGTATTGAATTACTGAGCCCTTGCCAGTCTTATCTTCAGCTAGTTTGCTTTTCTTTTTGTTTCAGTTCTTGCAGAGCTCCTGCATTGCATCCTTTGTACTTTGGGCTCCCATAAATAAAAAGGGTATTATTAAACTTATTTAAAGAAGCAGGAGGACCTATTGAACACACACGCATGCTTCCCTGTAATCAGCCAGGGAGCTGAATATAGAATTAAAGAGAGGAACAGATTTGCATTTGGATGTGCCATATATTGTCTTTGCAAAGACAGGGTGCTTGGGACCTTCAAGGCACAAAAGAAGGCTGCTAGGCTTGTGGTTTAGCTATGAACCTCTGATTAGATTTCTAGTTGCATCTCTTTCTCTATTACATTTAAATGGAAAATTATCTCCTTTCACAATAGGGAAGTTTTCATTTTCTTTAAATCCCTCGCTAACTGGCAAATAAAGGCATTATAAGGAGCACACGACCTTGGAGAAAATTCATTTAGTGGGTCGGCTTTTCAGCTAGAGGCAATGTCAAGGGGCACATGCAAAAAAACAGGGAAGGCAGGGGAAATATCACTGGGTTAGGGGAGGTTACCTTGGTAAGGCTAGAACTTCCTGAAGAAAAAATATCTGTACCTGCTGGGATGTGGGATCTAGCTGTGAGCTCAGCTCTAGAAGGCTGAGAGTTGTATCAGCCGTTCTGCCTATTGCTAGAACAGTCTCTCCTGAGCAGCCTTCATACGCACAGCCTTACACACGTGAATTTAAAAAAAGGGATGACATCAGTTGCACTGCAGTTCTGTGATTAAAGAGTTCCTAGCGCTGCTTTCAAAAGAAGTTGTTAAGAAATAGGAAAAAGTTTGATGGAAAATGCTGAAGACTTGATTTATATAGACCTCCCAGTGCAAAACTTGTTCTAATGGCCTAGAAAATCTCTGCTCTGTCCTGCCAGGTGGAGACTGCCTGTAAAGATTCCTTTGCTGGGGATAGTCTATTTGCAAACGTTTGTCAAATTACACAGGGCAAAAACATGCAGGGTGCTTGAACACCGTTGGCTCATGTGCTGGAAGATGCTGAAAATGTGTCTTTTCCCTAAATTCAGCTGTGTTGAGTTTTTACAGGGCAATGACAGTCAAAAGCAGCTCTTAACCCGTGGCTGCAGAAGGGATTTTGGATGTTTGCAATTTGGAAGTTTATAATTGTGTTTTGTCAACTTGGACACCATTCGATAGTTTTTCATATTGATGTGCTCAGGTGCATTGTTTGTCTTTCATTATCCAAGTGGTATTGCAGAGGGAAGTGGGTATAAAACTGTTCTTGGAACAGTCCTTTTGAAAATTCTGAAGTTTTTCTGTGAGACTGAATTGTTGGATGAAATCCTATTTATAAATGCTGCAGCGATTTAGAATTACTCAAAGATAATCAATCAGAATTAAGTCTTTCCTCTTCTTTGTCCAAAATGCACCTCTTTCTTCACCCCTGCAGACTGAGCAGTGCACTTCCATTCCCATTTTAACAGAGGAATTACTCTGCCCTGTCCCACGGGATGAAGTAATCTATTAAAAAAAAAATTTTAAAAAGACAAAACAAACAGAACACCCTCAAACAAAAATTTGCCTACCTGTTGTATTAAATCCATTAACTGTAGGAGCCTCTAGATGTTCTTCCTCTTTTGTTGTTTTGTTCACTGTAAATAGCTCGAAGTGGAAAATGTCTTTCCATTCTGATCAAATGTAGAGGAAATGTGGAAGGACCGTCATCACTTGGCTCCTGGGAAAGCAGAACAATCAGCAGTTCAGTTTTTACATAGAAATGGAAAGACTCTTATCAAATAGTAGAATTCCATTTTAAATCCTATTGAACACAGCTCAACTCATTTTTATACCTAAATTTGTTCAACTGTGTTTTCTGTGCTTGTTGCATCTTTAAATCCTTGCACAGCCTCTCCCTTTCTCTCTACATTTCCATGTAATGATATAAGAGCACACGCTATCGGCACCGGAGAAATTTATATTGGGAGCTTGGGAAACTTGTGTTTGCCAAGGATCTGATGGTTGACACACAATGGATGAAGGCTTTGTCAAATTAACAGCGAGGTTTCTAACCAGAGTGGTATTGAAATGAATAATAGGCTAGGGCTAATGAAAGGCAGCTTCTATATTTGAACTGGTTGAGGAGGCATTTGAATGGAAAAGAGCTGAGATGTGTCAGATACACTTAACAACGGTCCTGAGGTGGTGCTGGAAGTCGCTCTTATCTAGATGACAGCTAAATGATACGTGACACATTCCTCCAGTGGAAGGTTGCCTCCTGCAGCCAGCCTGACCTTGGGAGGGTTGTGAACAGGACCTCCTCACCTTCAGGCTTCTCCATGGTGCTGGCTGCTGCTGCTCGGCTCTAGCCCATTGCTGACTCTTCCCGCATCTCCAGTAGGAGAATCTCCCACTACAATCTCTAGCTCCGTGTGTGAATTTATGCTTGGATATCGATATACCTTGCCACCCTCCCTTACTACTACCCATTGTTTGAGACGATTTGTGGGCAGGTGATTAGGCAAGAGTGAATTCTTTATTATTGAGGCACGCTGCTTTTCTGTCTCCTACAGGTGATAAACTAGGTGTGCAGCATTGCAGCTGATGGGCGGAACGTGTCCTGACCTGCAGAGTGGGCTGGGAGGCTGTGCACATGTTGATGGTGGATGGGTTGCATACTGATATCAGGCTTGATGGCTTTGTGGCTGCTCTTACCCGCTGTGCTCCACAAAGGAGTTGCTCTCTTGAGTTAACTCACAGGTGAGCGAGGCAGCAAGCAGCACACATCTGCACCCCAGTGTGGTGGATGGTGCTAATTTCTACATAGTCGTTGCTTTCCTTGGCAGATACTTTGAACAGGGCTCAAAAATGGTTAGTAGCCTGATGGGGGCACAAAGCCTCCTCTGAAGATGCAGGTTGCCCAGCAGTACTTGAGGACTGGCAGGCGGGGAGAAGTGAAAAGTTCCCTGACCTGGAGAAGCCCTTACACTGCTGCAAGGCGCAGGAATAAGTGAGGAACAATATCTAGGACAGTTGGTCAGGCAGCAAGTGTCCTTGTGGTGCATGGCAGCTCGTGGTGGGGTGAGCGGGAACAGCTGCTGGTGGGGCAGGGCAGGGCAGGCAGGGCAGACAGGAGGCACTCACTGGCTGAAGCACAAATAAAGGCTTTTCCAGTTGGGATCCAGTTGTTGATCCTGGCCCAAATAGGGTCATTGGTATTTAACAAAGGAGCCAAATTCCCTTTTAAGAATCTGGCTGGGATCTGATTGCAGTGCTTCTCCCACAGCCTTCCTCACAACTGTGAGGAATACCAAGTATGAGTGGCATTTGTGTCTGGTAAACACAAGGGAGAATGAGTCTTGTTCTGGCAGAAGTGACTTCAATTTCTTATTTTCAAGAAGTGATTTTGTATTCTTAAGAAAAACATTTTTAATGATTAACACTTTCTCAACAAGTGAGAAACCCCAAGTTTAGACCTCCACCAGGCTGGTGCTTCTATCTATCAGTCTTTTGCAGATGGTGATGATGGTAGGATCTCGGTTACAGTAGAGCAGGAGGAATGTATACCTTATGGATAAAAGATGGTGTTTCTGTGTATCCTTTTAAAAATACCGATGCCTGTTATCATAATATAAACATTTTTTTTCTTTTGTGAGAAATGAGTAACAAAGACCATGTAGTAGGAAAAGATCTCTGCCTTTTCCAAGGGCTAAAATCTCAGCTTCAAGGAGCAACTTTTGTTTACATTTGTTCTCTGGTCCCTCCTCCCCCTTCAGCTGCTAGTGATCTACCGTAGGAGGAGTTCTTGGTGTTGTGAGAAGGGAATTAGTTCAGTAAATTGCTGTTTGATTTTAGTCTGACTTCAACAAAACTACAAAATAACACTTCAGGTTGTTCTGGTTTGAGTGAAAAATGTACCTGTTCAGACCAGTTTTTGGTTTGGGTTTGGTTCAACACTCATCAACACTGATTGCAGGTGTTATTCCTGCCTCAATAACAGCCTTTTTTTTTGCCTGTTTTTCTGCCTCTTTTAAGTCCAGGAGTTGAGGTTTCTAGAGTCTGTCATTGATTTTCCCTGTGCGAAATTCGAGCACAGTCTTGCTTTGTATGTAAGGGAGGTAGGAAATAGTGTTTGGCTCACGCGGGTATACAAGAGTTAATTAATTAACATGCAGGCATGAAGCATCTCCGGGAAGAAGGTCACACAAGTGGAAAGAATTAGATTAATTTGCCGCTTCTTTTGTAGCTTTCTACTTTTCTGCTCTTCAAAAGCAAACCTGTGAAACTGCTCAGCCATCACTGGATTTAGAGCTGGAACGGGCTGATCACATACTGAGGACTATCTTTAACCAGCCTCGCACAGTGCATACCCAGAAATGTGCTGCAGCCAACTGGCACGATTAATTCAGCGCTGCTGCTGGCATCACGGCTGTTGAGACAGGAGAAACAACTGCCCTTGAATCCAGGAAGGTATCACCTGTCGTGAGGGTGCTAAGTGGCGCGGCGTGTCATGCCCCACAGCCAGCGCTGTCGGGTGCGCGCAGCACATGGCCAAGTGTGTCACTAAAGCAGGAGCTTTTTGTTGCTCTCCGGTCTCAGCTGGATAGCGCTGGGCAGGTGCCCTCTCTGCTGTGCTATTGTTTACACTCTAGAGGGGAATTGCTTTACTAAGAAGTAGGAATATCCAGCAAACAGCACCTGTTCCCTTTTCTTTCTCTAGATAATTGCCACAGGTCAGAAGGACCTGTTTGTCATGATCTGGCCCTACCATAGATGCTTAAAATCACAGCCCTAAGTCTGTGTGTGTAGGCTAAACCCTTAGCCCTCACCGCAGGCAAAGGAAATTGCTGCTTCCCAGCACATTAGAATTGGACAACCTGTGGAGGTGCTTAAATATAGTTAAGGTGTTTAACTTCAGGCAGTCAAGTCTGAAGGTGCGGGCATTAATGTTTACTTGACATGAAAAGGATGAGTCACCTTGGAGCTTATGCCGTGCTTCTCTTGTCATTCTAGGAAGGATCCTCCTTCACGTTCCATCGCGTTCAGTGGCTTTTCAATTAGGAATGCAAATAAGCACCTTGGTCCTCCAAGTGGGTTTAGCATTCAAGCTCATTGAGTTGCACTTTTGGAGTCAGTGTCCTGCTGCACAGTTTGCCTTGAAAGGAAACATTTTCTTTCCCATCAGCGTCCCAATGTTTACAGAGCCTATCTGTGCGGGTTGGTAGCTAAAATAAGAGCAGGCTTTCCTAAGGTGGAGTGTGTGTGTCACCGTGATGGATGTGATGGCTTCGGGAGAGAAGCAGGGAAGCAAATCTGCTGAACCAGGCAGGGGTAGAACTAGCAAGATCCCAGGAACAGAGGCTGGCTTGCTGTTGGCTTCATGAGCTGCAAGATAGGATGAGGCCAGGGGTGATCCCTGTTCCCCTGAAACACGTGTCAGATCCCATCTGAGTTCCCTTGTGGGGAAGGTGTGCACAATCTCCTCCATCTCTTCTCTTTGTATTTCCATCTGTCTTACCTCCTTTGTTTGTCTCCTTTCTTGTGCCCAGAGCAGTTTGGCGTCCAGAGCCTGCTGCTGCTTCTTGCCACAACAGCCAAACCACACGACTGACTCACAGCGTGCACTTTCCCTGCTTCTAATGGGCTCCTCAGACACACTCTCGTTTGGGGCTTCCTGGCATTAAAATATAGCTTGGCTGGAGAACCATTCTCCAGTCCCAGAGGGCAGATGTGTGCTCACTTACCAAGCAGCACATAAAAGAGGTGGGAACCCGAAGGGATGTCAAAAGGGTTGGCCAAGGGCTGGCTCCATGTCACATATGGGGGAGGCTTTTCTGTCTGGGGCAGCTGGAGGAAGTTTTGCTATAGGAGCATTTCCACACTGTGTTCTGTCTTCTCATTCAGGCAGCATCTCCACCCTTGCCCTTGGCAACACTAATCTGCTGTGTCCTGGAGGGGACTGACCCTTTGTCAATGGTCCATATGCCTATTTGATGGCCTCAGTGCCCTCAGGTTGCAAGGTCCCACCACTTTTCTGAAGACCTCTCAATCCCACCTCTTTGCTTGCTGCAGATGTGGCAAAACCACACTGAGGTATTAGCTGGGACTATCTCTTCCTGATGGTCCCTTAGATAAGATCTGTGCCCACAGGAGGACATTCTTGGTGGGAAGGAGATGCTGTTTACTCTGGATTGTTCCATGTCTTGATGATGGCTATATTTTTTTCCCCTCTATATGTTAAAAATCATGAATCACTGGCACTGAGACGTCTGATTGAAAGCTTTATCTCAGTGTACCTGTCCCAGCTTTTCCCTTCAGACCTGGATGCCCTGTTGTCTCAATTACTGAGTGCTGGAACATTAAATTCCTGGTGTCTGAACAGTTGAACTGGGGCTTTGGGGGAGAGTGAGGGAGGGAAAGTGATTTTCTTGCTTGTTAATTTGTTTTTCCCTCTGTGTCCAGGGAGGTATCTTCCTCTGCTTTGTGTAAGCCAGGCTTGCTTTCCACTCAGGAGTCTTTTTTTTCTCTCTCAGTTCTCAGACCTCTAGCAGTGGTACAGCTCCAAGATCTCCTACTGAGAGGATCAGACCACATCCCTTTCTCTGCTCCAGCAAAACCATGCCTTTTTTCCTTTCTGCACCATCAGGGCTGGTGTAAAGATACCAAACCATAAGATACGTCTTCTTGCCTGCTGCTGGAATTACACAGGAATATTCTTTAAAGAAAAAAGATCTAACTGCATTTCACTGCAGTAGAGAAATATTTTTTTTATTCTTTTCTTTTTAAGAGCTACTAAAGCCTCGAAGGGAGAAAAAATGGACGGAATTGTGTTTGTAGAGTTGTTTGCTAGACAGTTGCATGTAACAGGTTTCATTTTCTCTGTTTTCTTGTTTCACTGTGGTTATTTACGTAATAAGGAGACTTTTTTTACTTAGGGATTGTCCTATTTTAACCATCCATTTGTCTGTGACTCCAGGTTTCTTGTGATTGCACTCCTGATGGCATAATGTCTTACGGCTATGTGGGAGAAAGAAATAAACCAAGTAAAAGGAAAATTCTGTTTTTCTTTGCCCATGTAGCAACACAGGGAACCCAGTCAATCATGAGAGAAATTCCCTGAGCAAAAGTTTTCCATCAGGTTTCCAAATGCCAAGGAAAAAAGTTGTTTGATTTTTGCTCTCATCCATAATGGGAATGTTAAATCTGCCAAGCCCTGCCTTCACAAGCCAATGGTAAAAGATAGAATATCCCATTTGGCAGCAGAAATGAAGTAATTTCATTCAGGTTTATCTCTCTTTCCTCAGTGATGACGAGCAACAGCTTTTCTCAGCCTGTTATCTGTTTTGGTCTCACTGGGGCACCAGCTTTGCAGCTTAACATGTTCTGTAATTTATGGAGTGGAGTTCAAAAGTTATCTCCTCGGTGTGATGAGAAGGTTGAAAGCAGAATTCCTAATGAGAGGAAAATGCTATTTTTTGGGGCCTTGAACCTGATGCAGTTGAATAGAGCTTATTTTTTATAAGAGAAAACACTTGGCCCTTGAGATCTATCTGGTCCAGCGTCCTGGTAGTGGCCAAAATTGCTGCTCAGAGGAGCAGTGCAAGAGGCTGCAGTGAGTAAGTGAATATTCCACCAAAGCAAAGCCTTGGTGGAATACAGTAATTTGGAATATCTATATCCCTGAAGTTCTTAAAAAACAAGTGTGTTCTTCATCAGCTAGGAATGGCATGTGCTGATTCCATCAGAGAGTAAAAGTGGGCTAGATAATCCCTTCAGGCTCCTGCCAAACAGGTGTGATCCCAAGAAACACGCCTTTGAAGAGCTGTTCTTTGGTGGTTCTTCCCTCAAGATGCATTCAGAAACTCTTGATTACTTTGTCCTGCAAAGTGAAACTGTTTCTAAGTATAAATACTGAAATCTCTTACTAATTGGCCGTTGCTTCACCTTTAGCGACAAAAAGCATTGTCTGGTATACTGTGTGGTGACCATTGTGCTGGCTTATAAATCAGAGATAACTTTCATATGATGGTTCATGGGGACAAACTACATAATGGACAGAGTGTTTAAGTGTCTTGACTTTAATCTGATGATCAGCATTGGATTTACTCTGGAGCATGGTGCCCCTTGAGACTCCGTGGCTGGTTGGTGAACAAAGACCCGTGCAGGATGGGCTGGGGATGAGCTTGCGAGACACGGAAACATGGCACAGGGTCTGCACGAGAGCCTTGTCAGCAGAGAGGGCTGAAAAAGAAAAGTTGAATGTTGAGACCCTGTGTGCGGGATGGGAAAGCTTGATGCCAGCAGAGCTTCCCTCCTCTTGCACGGAAGAAGGCTTGCAGATATTTCAGTATGCCAGGCATTTTGGTTGATCTCTCCTGGAAAGGAGATGTCCTCTGAAGAGTATGAGGCAGATCTTCACACTGGCATCTGATTGTGAGTCTTAAATAGCAATTACTGGGTGATTTGCCAGCAGCAGAACAGCACTGCTTGTGCTGCTGATGTGATCAAAGGGAGAGGGTGAGAAGGACAGATGCTTCACAAGTCTGAATTTCAAGGAAATCCATCTCAGTTAAAGTTTGTAAAAACTGATCTTGGCCAACAGACCCCATCGTGTGTCTTTAAATCCTACAGCCTTGAAGAACAGTCTGTACCGAGTCATGCCTGGGGTTTGCTGTTAGTGGGGGACATTATGAGGGCTAGGAAAAGACAGAGCAAGGTACAATCACACACACAAAAAGACCAAATGCTGTTAAGTATCCAAAATCAATCTTCTGAGTCTGGGTGTTGTTTCCAAAAATGGCTCAGTGGCTCAGGCGGACTTACTCTGGTTGCAGTTTGTCTTGTCCATCAGCAGCATCAGTTGTGCTGCACTGTGGATGCTGGTCTCGTATGGACGGGCTTGGCAGCCACCTGCCAATGCAGGAAAGCTTATCTCTCACTTCACCTTGTAGGTTCAGAGATCTGGCAACAAGTGCTTTTATGTAAGACCTTTTGTATACATGGAATTGTGCAGGAAGAGGTATTTTTTTCTGAAATAGGAATGTCTTCTTCCAAATGAGCTTAGTCTACTGCTTACGTTATCCACTTTGAAAAGGCAAATGAGCATGCCAAATACCAGTGTCTGCACATAGATACTGGCAATAATGAATCTGCTGTCAATTTTCACCCTGCCTTGTTCCAAAATAACTTTCATGTCTAGACAAAAGATGCAGCTCACCTGCAAGACTTTGCTATCCCTTCTGTTTGTTTTGCTATTGCATAGTAATTAAGATATTAATATATTTTACAGGGTTCCAAGAAATGCCTCTGCAACCCCAATGTTTATGTAAGAGAGAAAGAGAAATTCATAATTTATTGAATTTGTTTGTGTTCCACTGGGATTATTCATTGTAGGAACGTACTAAGTGATTTTTTTGTATCCTAGTAACCAACTGTAGTTGCTTTTCCATGAATAATCTTTATAATTTAACTTGACCAGCCAAATCTAGAAGGGAAAACTTAAGTATATTAAATTTATCAAAGCAAATAATTACAAGGCACGGATAGCTTCTTGCAGGTGAGAGAGAACAAATTTTTTTTCTCCTTCACTTAACTAGATAATAATCAGATTGACAGATGCTGTCTGGAGAGTCTGATTTTATGGAGCAGAACAATAGTGGAAGTTTGAGTCTTTACCAACTAAACTTCAAAATGAGATTTATTTAATATTCATAATTAATGAATTGGTTAAAGTCTTCCTTTCCTCCCTCAAACAAGCAATGTGATGGTTTCCAGCACTTCCTAATACCAGTGCAGATTATTTCCCTTCTATGGGTGCCAGGGTTGGGGGCCTGGGGTGGGGGTCTCCCCTGCAGCTTGGAGCTTCCAGCGCTGCTGCCGGCTCGTCTGCCTCACGAGGACACTGGGAGGCTTAGTTACTCAAATGCTTTGTGAAGCCCTTTACCCCTGAAATGCCAGCCCCGTGTGGAACAGACGGAGTTTATCACTTAAGCGTTCACATTTTTCTCCTTTAAAATTTATTTTCATTGAAAATTAGCCCCTTTTCAAAATTGACTTTTGAGGGATTGTGTTTCTTTTGAAATGCTTTTTGCTCTTCAAGATATTAAAAGCTACTTTTAGAGGCAAACCAAAAATAAAGATTTGCTTCCCAGCTCCCTGAACATGTTTACAGTTTCTCCCACCCTCATCAGGCATCCAGCTGACCATCTCTAAGCAGAGGGCAGAGGTACGTTCCTCCCAGAGAGTTCAAAACTGCTGCTCATGTTAAAACAGACTATTTTCAAACCATGTTTTTGTATGCATTCCTATTTGGTAAATGTTTATACACCCATGCAAAAAACCTTCACTCCTGTAAATGCTGAGATCAGTGGGCACGCCGGTAGAGTCAGTCACCAAACCATGTCAAGCAGTCCTAAGCTAGTCGCTCTGATTTTCCTTTGAGATGAGATTAACAGTACAACCTCACGAGACAGTCCCAGAAAGAGGGAGAAGCTTTCTTTGTGTGCATCTGGATCTTGACCGTATTTCCCCTTTCCCTGGTGTGCTCCTCTTGTATCTTGAACACAGCCCTGCATCCAGCAGTCCTTGTTTCCTCCTTTCTAATGGTGAAGGGCAGAAATGTTAGGTAGGTCAGTGCCGAGGACCTTTCTGTGCTTATCCTCCTATTTTCACTTTCTGGGCCTATATTTCTGTACTGAGCCAGGGCATCACTTTGGACTGGTTGCTGCTGTGCATCTCCAACCATCGTTCATCACTGCAGACTCATCACCTCAGTTCTCGGCCCTACCAAGTCAAAGCTCTTCCAAAGTTCTCCCTGTCTTTTTCCATAATCTTCCCTGGGGCTATCAGTGGTGCTGGGAGGACTAGTTGTGACTTGTCTGTCTCTGTGGCAATGAGAAAGGGTAGCTGAAGGGAGGGATACTGTCTTATAGCTTACCACTCTGTTGCCTTAGAGAGTTGTGGGTTTTGGGACCCTGTGGCTTTTGGGACCTGAAATGCTCTTTCTCCAAGCAAGTGACCATTTCCCTGATGAGGTGTTCAGGCAAGGCATGGTTGGTGTCAGAGGGAGTGGTTGGGGTGAGGACATCGCACTGGGATCCTTGCTGGGGAGCAATCCCAGGACTGAGGTGGTGGGGAATGAGCTCCATCCTTCTGGGGGCCCTATGCAATCCTGGGTGTACACACTGCGCTGAGGTGTTGCCTGATGTGGGCATGTAGGTCTGACAAAGAGAAGGAAGAAATCTCCCCATCCAGAATGCTGTGGGCCTGCCCTGCTGTCACAGGATGGGGAACTGCAGAAGAAATTCAAATTCAGCAGTTGCTGCCATCTGAAGTGAGGCAGCAATACAAGGCAGATGGGAAAGATGGTACCAAAGGGCAGGGCCTTCAGGCACAAGCCTGTGCCTTGTGGAATCCTCAAGAAATACTGTTCTCATGCTGGGGGAGGCTCCCAGTGCTGCAACTCTGTCTTGGAGAGGTTCACAGTTGGACCGGGTCTGCTCTGGGGAGGGTCTGCTGGTATTGCCCCACCAGCAGCTCCTCCTTACTAGGCACTGCCTCCAGTTAATAAGATGCTGCTTTGCAGCATCTTGTGTTCTCCAGGCAAAGGAAGACATGCAATCAGAAAGCATTTATATGCCATTAATACATGACCATATGGCACTGCTTGTGTGCAGATGAGGTTTCCTGGTGGTTTAGCAATGGCATGAAATGTTTCTGCTATTGACCCTGCTTGACTAGGGTGGCTCAGAAAAAGGGGCACAGGAGGATGTGCTGCTGTCTCACTGAGCTCTGGGTATGTAGGAAGTTGATCTGGAAAGCATCCCTGAATTTGCTGTGCTCAGGCAGGTACCTGCTCCACTTCGGGGCTGTTGATGGGCAGAAGGTTTGCTGGTCCCATATCCCAGGCTCTGTCTCAAAATAACTTGCTGTGGTGCTGTTGAGGGGGCTTCCTCTTTGGGAACCAGTGATTTTGAGCATATCCCAGCATGCACTAAAGCATGGGAAATGGGGTAAGGAGGGCTAGGTCAAGGCAGGCATTTGGGGCATGGTGTACATCCCAGGGTGATGCTGAGGATAGGCTGTGAAGTTTCCTGGCCCCTTTCCCTCCAAGTATCTGCCATGACCAGCTCTTGAAAGCAGCAGGCTCATTTTGACAGCAGAGGGTGAGGAGTTTGACTTTGGTGGGTGTTCTGGTCTGCGTGTCTGTCAGGAAAACTGAGACTTGCTGTGGCACACACAGCACATCAGTGCTGGTAGTCCTTCAGGAACCTGAGCCAATGGAGCTGTGCCAGGGTGGACATTGGCCACTGCCATTCAGAGGGTTTTCATCATTAATTTTATACATCTTAAGTGCAGATTGCTTCAGCTGAAGCCAGTTCCTCAATGTACTGGCAGAGGAGGAGTTGGGTGGATGGGAACCTGTCTGCTTGGTGTGGGGAATGTGCCTTTCTGTGTGATGCAGGGAGGTTTTGGGGAAGCCAATCCTCTCCCCTTCTGCCAGCAGCAGATCACTGCAATGAATGAGTTGCTTAGGAGAGGACTTTCCTGCAGCTCTTCAAGTGACTGCTCAGATTTGGTATTTCAAGAAGCTGCTCTGTGAGCAGTGGCACCCATAACGCCCAGTGTCTGGTGAATTTGGTACTGGGGGAAAGCCCCTGTGTGCATCCGTTTTGATGACTACAGGCTTTCTGTACATTTGGCATCCCTTTTTCAGCATGTTCCCAGCTCAGAAGTCCCTGGGGAGATGATGCGAGTGGCACATGCAGCGTGGGAGACACTCAGTGCCATCTACTTTGAAGAAGCTTAGGGACAGCATATAATTGTGTCACTGCCTATGTTTTATTGTGGCCAGAACCAACAGAGGCTCTAACGTGCAAAATTAAAATTTTATACTTTTACCAGTGAAAAAAAAGCACATTACAAAAAAAAAAAAAAAAAAAAAAAAAAAAAAAAAAAAGAAAAGGAAAAAAAAAAGACAGAACTGAAAGAACCACCCAAAGAGAAACAAATTCTTTCACCCCACAGTTTTTCATCTCTGATTTATAGGTGTGTTTTTCCAAGTAAATCCAAACAAGGCCAATGAATTGCTCTGAATTAAAGTTTGGTTTAGTTAATTGAAACAAGAGCCATCTGGGTGGAAATGGGAGGGTTTAGACAGCTGTTTATATTGTATCATGTGGGATTTCTAAAATTTCCAATTGCATGGTTACTAAGGAGTGAGCTATTTGACTGTCCAGTGGGGTAAATGATCTATGAAGAACACACAACAAATACAACAAGGCTATAAAAATAACAGCTTGCAGCTCTGCAGTAAACTGTCTTGAAGGTATTGACCAAGTGCACTGAGCAGTGGTCCAAGCTCCATCTTAAAAAGGTGGGAAAAAGTGATGAAGACCAGTACTTTGTATTGCCTGGACTTCCCCTGGCCGGCAGGCAGGTGTCCATGGGCGATCACGGTTGAGGTTGCAGTGCTGTTTGTTTGCTGTATAATCCACACATTCGCCCCACCTCTTGGGAGCAATTCCTTCCTCTGGAGGAGAGAGAAAAAAAGAAGGCTTTGGACTTTTTCTGGCCAAAAAAAGCTGGCATTTCTCTTCAGCAATGCAAGGAATTGTCTCTCATCTCAAGTTTTCCTCAGTTCACCTGCCTTTATCATCTCTTGGCCGTGGTACCACAAAGGGAGAGTAAAGGAAGAAAAATGTTGATGTTGACTTAGGTGTGCTGGGATCAAATCCCACTGGCATTAAGAAGATTGACATGGAGGCTTAAAAATAAACCGCTCTTGCTGTCCTGGTTGCTCAAATCTTTGTTGTGTTGAAATAATTGAAGACATTTGAGATGAAGAACAGGGCTGAGGTCATTGTGTGTCCAGTAATGGTACGACTGTATTTTCTTTTGTTTGGACAGTTTAACATCTTGAAGTGGCTCTTGTTTCCTCTTATTAATTCCTGTAAATATCAT
Source organism: Chloroceryle amazona (assembly GCA_027560015.1). Taxonomy (NCBI): domain Eukaryota; kingdom Metazoa; phylum Chordata; class Aves; order Coraciiformes; family Cerylidae; genus Chloroceryle; species Chloroceryle amazona. Next base: position 17,097 of record JANHFX010018729.1, on the reverse strand, counting down.
AGAAAAAGATCTCACAGATCAGCCAAGAGTTGCACAACCACCTGCCTCTCAGACTGTCTTTGTAGGTCAACAGAAAACTATGCATTTTCAAAAATTTCAATGAAGTTAAAAAGGATGCATCATTTTAGTGGAACATTTTCCTCTGTTTCTGGACCAGCAAATATCTTTCCTCTTCCCATTTTTTATATTTCTTTTAAAGATTTTTGGCTTTATTTCTGAAGATGTACTGTATTTAGTAAAAACCATAGCTTATTTGTCTGAACTTTATCTAAAACAGCCAACAAAATATGTGCTATTATTTTACAGGTTGGACTGTACATGAGTGAAGTCACCATCACTTGGAAAGAGAGTTTGGCCAGTATTAAATGTATTTAAAATCTTCCTACTGGGAGAGTGTTGGCCTCTGGCATGAGCCCACCCAGCTCAGGCTGGACTCAGCCCAGACTCAGCCCCTGTGCAGTTACCTATAACCCATTAGAGCTCCCACCACCACACGTCCCTTTGTGTTTTGCGAAGCCTCCAGGGACACTCGCCTGTCAAGAGTGGAGAGCTGTGCTTCTCCCCCTTGCCCAATTTAATTATAACCAGTTATTCTCATTTCTTTGCCCTGTTATGGATTCTTAACATATTGTTTCGGAAAAGCTTAGTGGAATCGCAGCCTTTGTATATATAAAATATAGGATGATTGAAGACCTGGCCACATCTTTATTTAGCTTCCTCAGCCATGCGTTCCTCCCAAAGCATTTTCCCCTCTTGCTGCCAGATGACTGTTTAAACTGTGTGTAAATACAAAAGGAATTGTGGACAACGTTTAAAAATGCTGCACCATGTTGGGAGCAAGGCTTGCTGGAAAGAACATCTTCCTAGAGGCCTTTTTCCCCCTTTTCCTGTGGTTTGTGGCTGCCTTAGGACAGATCAAAAGCCCTGTATGGGTGCCACTGTTAAGTCAAATGGCTCTCTGGTTATCCAGCCCTGTTTGGACTGAAATAGCTCCACTGTTTTTTTTTCTTTTAAACTGGATTCTTTCCTGTCCTTTGAGTATAGAGAAGATATAATTAGGAGGGGAAAAAAAGAGAGACCTTAGAACCACTATGAAGAGAGGAGATAAAGACGAAAGAGGCTTCTGTAACAAAATTGAGGCAAAGTAAAATAACACGTTTGTTCCTTTTATCATAAGGCTTTCTTGTAAAAAGTTGAAGGCAGAAATGAATGGCCATGATCCCCCTTCTGTGCCTGTAGCATCGCTCAGAGTGCTGATCTCGCCCCTCATCTGCAGCTTTTCTTCCTCTGTAGTCCTGGCACTGGACAATTCCTGTGCTTACGGGAAAGCTTTCTTGTGTATGGATAACAAGCTCAGCTTGTAACGCTTCCAGGCTAAAGCATCACCCACCTGAGCTGCCGACTGTACAGCTCCATTGTAGTGTGGCACGGTGGTATGCACGCAGACCCAGGGAGGGCTCTGGCAGCACAGATGTTGTACAAACAAGCTTTTTGGAGGTGGGAGGAGCATAAGTACAAACTGTATAGAGTCCAAATTCAGAGGGATGAAGGTAATGTAAATAGTAGCTTTTAGGGTGTTTTCAGAGAACAGTGCATTGAAAATGAAGGTAAATCACTTTTCAAATCCTTTTTTCTCACTGTTTCTCAAGCTGCCCTCCTGGTGCAGTGCTGTGATGCTGCCAGTCTATAGGAGATGGGTGGGTTTCCTGCATCAGGGAGACAACAAAATTCTTTCCCTCGTTTTGTTCCTGTCTGTGCTGGAAGTGACATGTTGACGGGATGCGGGAAGGATGTGCCAAGCTCCAGCACTGTTTCCATGAGCCCTGTATTGAAACCATGGGATGGAATAAAATTGCTGCTCTGAGGATATTAAAAGGGAATGCATTTCATTCTCCAATTTCATTAAAAGCCATTAACATTGGAATAACATGGTCACTATTTATAAATCCCAGTGTAGATGACTTGGTACAGCCGGTCAGAAGGAAAAAGGTTCGATGGAAACAGGGAGTCTATTTGCATTAATGGTCATTACGTGCTCCTCTGGCAGTGGGGGAGGAAGGTGAGGGCATGGACCGTTTCAATGTCAGTGATTGCACCACTCACATGTTCTTGTAACTCTTCAACAAATCATGGTCACGACTGGAAAAGAAAAACATAACATAAAGCATCGCTCTGAAAAACAGGTCCAAGCTGTTATACTGTCTGTAGGGGAAAAGTTGTGTTGAATGTGAAGAATTAATGAATGGAGAGGAATTGGGGTCAAGGAGACAAACCCAGATTCATTTTTAATCTGTGAAAAATACTCTAGCTAGGATCTTTTCTGTGCAGTGTGATTCATCAAGAACATACGGTGGGTCTTGGGCAGACACAACGACAGGGTCCCTTCCTGCCTCAAAGTGAGAGCCGCCTGGTGGGACCAGCAGCACCCACTAACACAGCAGGTCTTTGCATCTCTTGGGTTTCTTTTAGGCTGGGTCTCTGGTCTCCGCTGCAACAGTGAAGGCTGCTAGCCTGGAGCACAGAGGAAAGGGTCTCTGAAGCAGACCTCAGTGGTATAATATCCAATAGAAATAAGAATATGTCTGTGTATGTCTTGATGACAAAAAAATCCATATTTGACCCACACTGTAGAGCACTGGAGCCATTGAAGACAAAGCCCTTCTCCTCTTGGATGTAGGAACATTCATTAGAGAAAAGGCCATCCTGACACATGTACTGTGGGACTCTCCTTGAGTCAGGCTGTGGAAAAAGGGAATGTACAAGGAAGACAGTGCTTGACATAACAGCAAAGCCACTGTTGAAATGAGATTCATGGATGTCAGCCTTCTAAGCTGGGTTTCACTTGCAGTGAACACAACACACTTGATTTGTCAAAATGGATGCAGCAGCAGATGCTAATGGGGTTCAGACCTGCCCAAAGTAACAACCATTGAACAAAAATAGTTTAGCATTGCAAACCTATAGAAATTGGACCTCATTTCTGTATGAATTTAGTAAATCAAAGCAGAACCCAACTGCCTTAGAAAACATGAGGGGCTTTGTCCACATCTCTGCTCCTCGCCTCCCGTCTTTGGGCCTCCAGCTGACTTCATTCCTCCGGACCAGTCTTTCTAGCCTGAAGTCCTCTCTGCTTCATGGTACACTTTATTGTCTGCTTCTAGAAAAAAAACCCAAACCAATAAATCAGAAAAACACATATTTTAATCACTGACTGTCAAGCTGAGCGTTTAGATTTGGAAAATATTTAGTCTCCCAACCTAGCAGTCCTTAGTTACCATTTACAGAGTTGCTTAAACAGATATCAAGTGCTTACGTCTCATTTCTTTTGATTGCTTCCTAAAACAGTGCTATGGGTCTGAGTTTAGTACCAGAAGATAAAGTGAGATGAGTAGTCTTCTGCTCTCCTCGAGTTAAACTTAACTCTCTAAAGAAGATAACAATTTTGCCAAAATATAATACATCAAGTAAGAGCCACAGGTTTGCTCTCCTGGTGTATGAAATCATATATGTTGCATATGCAGCATATTAATGAGAACATAATCCAAAAAGTCCTGATAAAAGCTATAGTAAGGGTGGCTGATTGATTATTTTTGACAAGATGTTTTTGTCTTTAGCTAGCAGCCAAAAGTTTCATCTAGTTTCACATCCCGTATTTTATGACTTTCAAATCCCTGACAACTTTCAAAGCTCTTTGGCTCATGAGCATGGCCTTCTGACTGACACGAGCCAGCGGACTTGGGTGTCAAGGCTGTGTAACAGATTACAGTAAACTGTGCCATTTCCAAGGCTCCTCATCTATCATGCAGCAGCTTTCATCGCTTGCACCAGAAGACTTAAGCAAGGATTATGTCATGAACCCTGCCTTTTCTCCATCCCTCTCCCTCACTCTGTCTCTCATTAACCAAGTCTAAGAATTTGTTACTAGAGTTGCAGACTCATTGACCCAGATTTGCTAATAATACAGGGGAGAGGAGATTTTTTTCTGTGCTTAATCGCTGGCTTGTGTGTATTCTTAGTGCTATTTATATGCAGGAGAACTAAAAGCCTGTAATAAAGATGGGGCCAACTTTGCAGCAAAATTCATGCATGCATGGAGGCACAACAGGAGAGAGACAGGGGAAAGAGAGACAGAGGTAGCGTAGGTGGGCTTACCTATGCAGACCCAACAGTAGACCTTTTGAGAGCAGCTCCTGCTTCCAAAGCCTGATCCACAAGACCATATTGGTTTAGCTCAGGGCTCCTCACTTTGCTCTGAAAATACCACAGCATCAAAGTCATGCACTGGATTTTTTTTAAATTTCCTTTACGAACAAAAAGCAAAGTCAAGCAGAAAATCTGGAAGTGGTTTGGGAGAGTATTCCTGCTTGATCTGGGCAAATGCTGCTTCTCCCTACTCTTTGGGTCTCTGTGATCACTTCTAGGTCGTGGAAGATTTTCTATCAGCACTTGTCATCCTTGGAGCAGCCCTTCTGTCATGGTATATTTTCTGCTTTGAGCCAGCTGGTGGATCCTGCAGAGACATTGGTGTTTCAGCTGCACTTGCCATCTTTTGGCTCCGATCCTGGTGTCACGATGTGATGTTTGGTTATCCAGGAGAGCTAAGGCCTGGCAGTGGCTTTCCTGTGAATGCAACTGTTCTTTTAAATGATGAGGTTGAACTTTGTGTATGTATGAGCTTCCCTCTGCAAGGAAAGGGCTCAGTTTTAGAGGAGCAGCGAGGCAGGAGATCATTTCCTGAGGACATGGCAGGAGACAGGGCATGGAGCAGCCTGGAAAATACTGCTGGAATTGCCCATGGTTGCTAGCTTGGGAGAAAGGATCAGAACAAAAGGATTTTGTATAGCGCTATTGGGAAATACCTCTCTGCCTTCATGAAGGAATGCCTAGAAGACCAAAAAAAATTAGCCTCTGCCTAGAAAATAAAATGGATTTTAGCATTTGGGTTTTTTTTTTAAATCCCCCTAAAATGTTTGGTTTCAAGCATTAGCCACAGAAGCAAGAGGGTTTTCTTGCTCAAAAATCCTTGCAGAGGCAGACACAACTTGATTCTGCCAGCTAAAGTCAATCCTTGTTCTCTGCCAGGGATTTTTCTGGACTGTTCTGCAATGAAAAATGTTGTATGTCCATTAGATATTTGTATTGAGAGTTACCTCGTGACACAACACACCTTTTAATGAAAAAACTTCTGTCTTTCCTCCTCCCCTTCTTCCCAAATTAGTCTCTTCAAAAATGTCACATTTCCTGCAATTCACTACAGGCTTCTCAGTCTCCCCTTACGGCCTCAATTTCTGTATCTCTATTACAAATGAACCATGTGGGTTTTTTTACTCCCTGGAAATCTGTCTCAGGTTAAAGAACTGGGCAGGGAGACCTTTACATCAAAGCTCTGGACTGGTGATGCAAACCACAGGGATTTAAAAGGCAGATATTTCTTTATTGTCAGGGTAAGTTTTCCAGTGGTCAAGACATCAGAACATTCAGAAATTAGACCAGCTTTTGTAGCAGCCTGATAATGGACTTGGTAGCCTAACTTCACAAATTCACACGGGTGAGTGTGGAATAGGTGACATCAGTGCTTCCCGCAGAGCTCCCTGACACATTTTCTGTATTGAAAAACCCCACAGATGTCTAGGCAGTGCACGAAGATTATATGTGAAACAATTTTTACCTCTTGCTCTCAGAAGATAAGATTGTGCCAGAGCAGAATCCTGTTTCGTGTCACCGTTAACATTTGCTATCTGCAATAACAGCCTCGCCTGCTCCTTCCAGCCTCCAGCAAGGCTCCAGCCCCGTGCCCGTGGGCAGCTGCATCATCTCTGGCAGTAAAGATGCAGTGGGACGAGGGTGGTGAGGACCGTGCTTTTACTGGACTCTTCTGTGACTGACTTTCGGTCCACAAAGGTTGTTCCTACAAGCTGAAGATCATGCAGTAAACTTAACCTCATTGTCCCCACCTGCTGGGATTTCACTGTTTCAAAGCAAAAGCCACCTGCGCTCTCTCTCTAGATGCCTTGTTTAACGTTCAGCAGGGTTGTTGCAGCAGCAGTGACCTATTGCAGCTCGAGTACTGCATTCAGTTTTGGGTGCCACAGTATAAAAAAGACATTGAGGTGTTGCAGGCAAGTTCAGAGAAGGGCAACAAAGCTGGTAAAGGGTCTGGAGAAAATGTCTTATACGGAGCGCCTGAGGGAACTGGGGTTGTTTAGTCTGGAGAAGAGGAGGCTGAGAGGAGACCATATCTCTCTCTACAGCTACCTGAAAGCAGGTTGCAATGAGGTGGGTGTTGGTCTCTGCTCCCAGGTAACTAGTGATAGGACAAGAGGAAATGGGCTTAAGTTGTGCCAGGGGAGGTTTAGGTTGGGTATTAGGAAAACTTTTTTTACTGAGAGAGTGGTGAGGCATTGGAACAGGCTACCCAGGGAGGGGGTGGAGGCACCCTCCTTGGAGGTCTTCAAAAAAATGTCTACGTGTGGTGCTTCAGGTGGTTTAGTGTTCCTGATAATATTTAGTAGATGGTTGGACTTGAAGGTTGTTTCCAACCTTTGTGATTCTATGATCTACCTACTGTAATTGGAAAAAATTCTAATGTTACAGATAAAGCAGCGGCCGTAAAATTAAGATGCAGGCGTGTTGGGTGGATTTCCTTTTGCCTGTGCAGCGAGCGTTAACAGATGGATTTCAGGCTAAATGCTGCTACCTTTCAGCCTTTTCTCTGAACAACATGGGGAGACCACACTCCAGCTGCATGCTGAGAAGCTGCATCTCCTGTGAGCTCTTCACCCAGGGCTAGTGGTCCCAGTAATTTCTGTTCCTTTGACATCCTTATTTTATCCAGTATACAATCCTGTTTGGCACTGAGCTGCTCCACAATTTGCTTGTCTTGTGATCCTGCATGTCATTTGTGATGGATTTACTTGGAGGGTGTCCTCAGGAAAGGCTGTGGGAGACAGCGAGCATCTTTTGATGCAGCAGCTGTAGAGTTAATACAGTGGATTTACCTGTGGCACACTGGGGAGGCAGAGATCTCCTTTCGCTGTCACGCTGCCCGCCATAGCACTCTGATGTCTCTCTGGTTGCCTTGAGCGTTTTTCTCTTCTCCCCCATTTTAGGGTTTTCTGGGGTGTTATGCCTGTCTGGCTTGTCAGGGTAAGTGAAGATGATCTGGCTTAAGGTCAACTCCCAGCTAAGGAGCCTCCTCCATCCCTCGCCCCTGAGAGGAGCAGCCTTGGAGAGGGCTCTTGTTCTGAATTCTGTCTGCTGCTGGCGTGGGATTACAGTGCCACAGCAAACCTGATGCTGTGAACAAATGGGTGAAAAAAAATGTTTATTTTTAGAACTGGAACCATGATAAACATACGGAATTTGTCCAGGGTCTGCCTGCTGTACCTTTTTGAAATGCAAAGTGCATGTTTGTTAAAATACCTCTCTCTAAAGGTCAGCATAACCTAAGAAATAAATGTGCTGGCCTTTTGGAAAGCAGGTGAAGTTTCAGATGTGTGATAGCTTCTCACAGTTGAGATCATGGGTCCCCGTGAGCCAAGTGTATTTCAGTGTAGCTTGTCTGAATGGAAATGCTGCCTTCCAGCCGGGGTTTCTTTTGCAGGTTTCAGTGAGGATCCTTACACCATTCCTAATCCGTCAGTTCAGCCTTTTCTTCCATTTTCCTGACTTGGTTCATATTTGCTGAAGCCCCACTCGTGCATTTGAGGGATTTATGCTGCAAGCATAAACTGTTGGTGAGAGTAGGGATGAAAAATGGAAATCTCTGGAATGAAAATGGAAATGAAAAATGGAAATCTCTGGAATGAAAAGAAGCAAAATGCTGGATGGGACCTCAGGTCATCACCCAGTGGGCCCCAGGGAGTTCATGTCCTGTTTGATGGTCTAGCCAGCCTGCTGACATGCTTTCAGGGCTCAGGGATTGACGTATTTGAGAACCTTACATTTTTTAATCCTTTTAGCTTCCTGCAAGGTAGAGGAATTCTGTTACTCTCTCGGGCGTGGAAGTGAGGCATAAAGAGAAGAAATTACTTGCTCAAAGCATTGTAGGAATCTCGTAGCTGAAAAAAAAGAGTTGGCACAGCTCATAGCTGTCTGTCACGATGTCAGGCACCCTTGGGTAGGGTGGCATTTCTGCCTCGAGTTTGGCTGTCATTGTCCCACTGACAGTCTTTTGGGTAGGAGAGCACAGACAGGAGAGGGGAGGGTTTGGAGAAATAGCAGAGGGTCTGAAATGTAATACAAACTATGGAAGCCAAGCTGCAAATTAGGGTAATTCAAAGGCACAAACATCCTGTTGAGCTTCCTAGTCCCCATCAGTACATAATGAGTAGAGCACATGCCCAAGTCTAGCTTCAGGCGTGTTTGAGTGGGAAAGCTCTGCCTCCCCTGCCGTGGGTTATGTCAGGCTTTATTCCTGGCGGCAGGTGTTCATGCAAGAGGGGGACAGTGTTATAAATAAATTATCCATTCATTTCCTTCTGGAGACTTTCCTATTGTTTAGCCACAATATGCTTTCCTGTTTTTAAAAAACAAAACAAACCAAAAAAAAAGCCAAACCCTGGCCCCAAGTTCCTCTCTGGCAGGGTGGACCTAAAGCTGCATTTGAAGTGAGTGCCCATGTCATTGCCCTTCCGTCCGTTGTGCTGCTGTCACTGTCACCCTCGCCTCGGTCCTCTGTGCTTTACAAAAGTAGCGTGAGAAGTACCTGCCCAGGAGCCGTGCTGGAAGACATTGCATTGCATCCAGCCACCCTCTGTCTATACACGTGGCTTTTCTCCAGCAGATCGATGTGGGAGGAAGGCTGGTGCTGCACAGCAGGTGGAAGGCAGGAGGTTCTTGTGATCTCAGAGAGAACAAAAGCTCTCTTCCCTTCTTCTACCTCCTGGACAACATGAGGACATGGAGGCCATGTCCACAGGGGAGCTGGTTTTAACCATTTTAGAAAAAAATGCAGCTGATTGGCTTATAAAATGAGGTCTTCTCTGCACGGGAGGCTGCTGCCCAGCAATGTGCGTTATGATGTGAAAGACCATCACTGAGCCCACCAGGTCCCCTAGGAACCCCTTGGAGGCTGTCTGAGCAGCATCTGTTGGTGGCTTTGCTTAACCTATGTCCCAGCTGAATGGCGCAAAGCTCTGTGAATCCAGATGAAAAATGGGGAGCAGTATGGGGAAGTGTGGCCGGGAGAGGATTCACCTCTTGCTGCTCAGGGTCACTTGCCCAGCTGGCTGGGCTCATGCCACCGTGCCTCTCTCTGCTAAGGAAACCCCAAACCATATTTCGTCTGCAGCAGCATCATTGGTCTGGAAGACAACTTTGCAGGCAGACACATGGAAAAGCACCCACAGGAGCTGCGGGAGGGTCTGTGCTGAGAGCAGCCATCTTCTGTATTTTAGCTCTTCAGGAGGCGAGAAAGGAGATTTATGCTTGGGAATACCCAAGAGAAATACCCATACTTCTTGCGAGCATGGCCAAGGCTGGTTCTGTGGACCCAGGGAAGCCCCTCCTGCACTGGGAGAGCCCGGGGGGAATCCTGGCCCCCAGTGCCAGGGAAGGGCACCACCCCAAGGGGATTTAACACCCTAGGGGCTTCTTTCCTCCCTGTCTGCCCGAGGACTCTGCCTTTGTGGCTCTGGCATGGAAATGGCAAATCTCCCACTGGTGTAAGAGCAAGGATGTATTTATTTCCCTTAGTGCACAACAGGATTAACCATTACCTTGTGCTAGGCAGCAAATTGTCATGTGCGGTACAAAGGAAGAGATCCAAAAGACCTTTTATTTAGCCACTGCACGTGCCTGTCATAATTTAGGCTTGCCCTTTTTGTCTTGATGCTAACGGGAGCGTTTTGCCTTTGTAGCTCTTTGACTCCTGTTGCAGATGCCTGATTTCAAGGGCTAATCCTGTGTTCAGATCTTGCCTGCAACCCCTCTTCTCTTGCATTTGCCAAGGCAGCGGATGCTTAGAGCCTCTATTAGTTCAGACATGAATGCAAGTCCCAGCCTATCGCTGCTCTACCTGGTATGGTTTTGCTTACAAAAAAATGGTGTCAGAACTGCAGCTCTCCTGCCAGCTTTCCCAGCTGAGCTCCAGGCATCTTCTGGTGTTTCTTCCAGAGAGGAAAGCGTCAGAATCCTTCCCTTATCACGAAGCAAAGCCAGGGGTTACACAGAGGGAGGAAGCAGCTTGAAGGAAGGGCTGGGCAGGCGGCTTCTAAAGCTCCAAATGTGGCAAAATATTTCAAAATTAATATGTGCACATGATGCAGTTTTATATTTAACAGGATGACTTTGAGCGCCCAGAATACCTTCACTTTTTGCTTTCAAAATCTACAACGCCAGGTGCAAAGAGGAGGAGAGGTGGAGTGAGTGTGAAAGGGGGAGATGGAAGAGCCTGTAACACTGTGATGGTGGTGGTCATGGGAGCCCTGGTCCTGCAGCAAGACCTCATGTGTTCAGGGATATGCAAAAGAGATTGTCTTGGCCTCAGGGAATTTTCAGCTAAGCCTTAAGATTGAAAGTTGAGCTTTTTTCATTTCTGCTTCACGCTTGTGTGAACTTCACTTTAGGCCTCAAATCTGCTTTTCTTGAAATTGGTCTCGAAATTGCTATTGACTTTAAATGCTGCAAGATCTCACCCATAAATTCTCCTTCTCCCATCTGTAAAATGAGGATGGCAGAACTTCTGTGCCATCTGTGGTGCTGTGAAGCTGAAAACAATCATCATTTATAAAGTGCTTTGAGCTCAAATGGGAGGTTCTCTGCAAAGGCAAGGCTTTGTGGGATGAAATGTTCCGTAATGTGCCAGTTGCATCTGATATCTGAACCAGGGGCTGGGCTGAAAGTTTTGGAAGAACAGTCTGGTGATGCAGAGGTCATGTTCCAGCTGCTTAATGTCTTGGTTTATTTGTGGTGTTCAGAAGCTCCTGTTTATTGTTAGAAAATTAAGGGACAGAGAAGCTGTCCAGTGACTTCGCGTCCCAGGAAAATCAGTATCCTACATCTGCGTTCATCTTAAGCACCTCCGATCTTAACAGCCATGTTTTTCAGGGATGGTGTGACTCTGGCCACCAGCTGATGATTTAACAGCACATAGGTTGTAAATAGGAAACTAAGAGCCACAGCTACAAGTGTTAGGCCTTTCCGAGTGCAATAGGATGCATCTGATGGGAACAAAAGGATGTTTGTTTTTATCCAGCTTTGCAGGGTGTAGAAGGGAAGCTGCCTAACCTTTGCCCCGAGAGCCACATATGCCTTATATTTGCATAAAGCTGGGGGCCAAACTGGTGCAACAAAGAGCAGATTGTGGCCAAACACAACATCTTAATATTAAATAGTGTGGTTCTCAGTGAGTAATGCAAAGCACGTGTGGCAAGCCAGCTGCAGCTGCCTGGGCTGAGCTAACACATGGCTCAGGTCAAGCACTGCTGACGGAACTGCTGCTTTCTCCTTTTGCAGACACAAGCCACCAGACCCGCTCCGTCTCCAGCCGCCCCTACTACAGTCTGCCCAACAGCAGCCATGAGAGACGCTCGGTCCTGGCTATCACGGAGCCGCCGCGTTTCCACTCCCAAGCCAAAGGCAAGAACGTGCGGCTGGACGCTCACTCCCGCAAGGCCACGCGGAGGAACAGTTTCTGCAACGGGGTCACCTTCACCAACCGGCCCATCCACCTCTACGAGAAAGTCAGGCTGAAGCTGGTGGCTGTGCACCATGGCTGGAGCGGGGCCCTACGCTTTGGCTTCACCATTCACGACCCGTCGCAGATGAGCTCAGATGAGATACCAAAGTATGCCTGTCCGGACCTTGTTACCCGACCTGGATACTGGGCCAAAGCTTTGCCAGAGAGATTTGCCGTGAGAGACAATATCTTGGCCTTCTGGGTTGACCGTCATGGGAGAGTCTTCTACAGTATTAATGATGAGGAGCCAATATTGTTTCACTGTGGTATTAAAGTTTCCGGTCCTCTCTGGGCACTCATAGACGTCTATGGAATTACTCACGAAGTGCAAATACTAGGTAAGCGTGTGTTTTGGCCTCTGGCTTGCTCTTCTGGTTGCTCTTTAAACAGAGGCATGATCATGTAGAAAAGATACATGATCTGTCTGGTTGATCATTCCTGTGGGACACTTAAGAAAACTACTGTTGGTTTTGTACCTTAAATTAACCATTTTTCTTCTGACAGCAGTGGTGATCCAGAAAGCAATATATTTCAGAGACAGCAGTGATGGGAAATGCTAAGGCTGTGCTTTACAGCAGCAATGTGAAGGGGTAAAAGGAAATCTTTACAGGTAACTTTACGCAGCTTTTTCTGAGCTAGATGTGCTGCTATGGAATAGAAAAAAAAAAAGTGCTGTTTTACAGCAAGGTCACAGGGACTGAGAAGACAAAGGTGACCAGTTACTGCTAGTCCACTGGAAAACTACCACACGTTTCCCACGAGTTTCCTGGTGCTCTTCCCCAGCTCCTCTCTCCACCCTTGGTCTTGGTCCCCACCTAGCATGGCAGTTCAACAGTGTTTGCAGCCTTAATCTGAATTCTCTTTCCTTTACACATGGGCATCACTTTATGTCTGCAAAGAACCAGCTGCAGCCACCAGCTGAAGAGTGCATGAGCTCCTGTGTGCTGCAGGATCCTTGCCGTTGTGCACCACATCTCCCCTCACCCCGAAGCAGATCGCTGCATTCAGGTGGTGCCTGGATGATTTGCAACCATCATCTTTCTTGGGGAGGGCTGCAGCAGGGGACGAATTTGTTCCCATTAGGAAACGGAGCCAATTGCCACAGAATGACTTTCCTTTTGTGACTTTTATGGCACTGAAATTTCAAATTAATTCAGTATTAGAGTGTTCTTAACTGATCTACACTGCAGAGTCCTTTTAAAATACAAGAGTGTTGCCCTTTCCTGGGGGCTCCTATAAGCTGATTTAGTTTTAACAGCCAAACCAAGCTGCACCTTCTCAAGGGGATGGTGCCTCCATCCTCACACCGAGGAGACAGCAGCAATAAGCTGTGAAATGGTTAGCCCAGCGGGCAGGCAGCTTCATCACATATTCTTCCAAATGGTACCAATTATTTTACAGGTGAGAAGGCTACACATAAACAACACTTTTGCCCTGCCTGCTCTGCTTCAAATGTGTAATTAAACCTTAACAGTAGCTTATCCTGCAATTGCAATGCACTTCAGCCCCTACTGCTCATCACAGAGGTAAAGGAGCTTTTGCTGTATCGGCCAGTGCAGATTCTTCACCACAGTAGTTCCTCTTCCTCTTCAGAGTATAGTTCAAAAAATTAAATGCAGCTTATTTCTGCCCCCCCCCCCCCCCTCCCCCCCCTGACTGTGGCATCCAAATGTGCAGAGTAAAAGTCTTGACCTGAGGGCACCTGTACTCTGATTTATTTTTTTTTTGGTACCAATGTACCAAGCCCCGCAAACTGCCCTGGAAACCAGGGTGGGGCTCAGCCATCTGGGACACATGGGGACCCAGCATCCTTGCTACAGATGTGGTGGCATCATAGTGGGCATGGTTGTCTCTCCCTCCCAAAATTTAGCAAGTGGAGAAAGCTGTGGGATATACCTCAAATACTGATGTGTAAAATGCATCTTTCAGTGTCATGAAGCTTGGATGTGTCTTACTGCTCTGTAGGAGCATCTCTTGCCCTATTCCCTGTGCTTGCTAGAAGCAGCTGGTCAAGTCATCAGCATACACCAGTGGTCTCTCCTGCATGGGCTTCTGAACAAATGCAGCCTCTGCTTTGCAGCTGCTGGATTAATTTGAGTGGTTTTCCTTCTTTGGTAAGAGCCTGGTGATTTTCTCCTCCAAGGAGCAGGCAGTGTTAGTGGTCCCCTCTCCATCTTTGGGAAGACCAGGAGTCTGCTTCATTCCTGCACACTCTTCACTTCCATTTCCCCTCCTTTGAATCCCACCCCCAGACTAGCATAACAGAGGTGACAATCTGTGAAATTAATTAAGAGATGGCATCCTAAGTTTCCCTTTGCTGTGAAAGGGGAAAACAACTCCACTGAAAAAATCATCTTTGTAACACCTACAGCCTTTATGGCAAGCTCTCAATTCAAAATCTCTGCAGTGGTGTGAACACCCCTGAAATATAAGGCTTGAAATCTTCTTATAAAATGGCCTCTCTTGGACACACCGGTCCCTAGACACCTCACAGCTCTAAGGCAATGACAAGGAGTATGAAAAGAATATCTATTCATGCTTGTTGTACTCCTTCACCCATCGCTGTATTGTGGGTTTGCACAAGACCTTCGAACAACAAGATACTGAGACGTTTTCTTCTTCAAAGCTATTAGACCCTTCTACTGAGAAAGCTGTAGGATCACACTGCTTTACAGCTGCTCCCAGTTCACCAGTCCAGGGAGCTACCAGATTACATGGGTACTTTGTAATGCTTGTTTTTTCCTCAGCTAGTGCCAATATGCAGCTATTTCATTGCCTGCTCCACATGACTCTCCACCACTAGCTGTTTGTTAGTGGTTGACCTCTGGCTAATTTTTCCATTGTTCTTCCATTCAGAGGAACAGAATTTAGATAATCTGTAGACTGAAATAATAACAATTGTAACCACAAAAGTAGTCAATTATATCTTGATTCTGATGTCCCTTATCACCAAATTTATCTCACAGATAGCATGTTTGCAGAGACCATGACCACTGCCCGTCTCAGCACCGCCCGTCTCAGCACTTGCCTTCCGCAGAGCAGCCACGATTCAGCCAACTTCAATAACAACGAACTGGAGAATAACCAAGTGGTGGCCAAAATTGCAAACCTAAACCTAAGCCGGGTACCAGGACTGGCGACAGACAACCACATCATCCCCTGTTGCCCGAACCGACGGCAGCGTGCCCAGGGGGTCCCAGCCTTTCTGGACACAGACTTGCGATTCCACCCCACCCGTGGACCTGACATCACCTTTTCTCAGGACCGGATGGTTGCATGCACCAACTGGCAAGAAAGCAATAGAACTTTAGTGTTTTCTGACCGGCCTTTGCACATCGGTGAAAGCCTCTTTGTGGAAGTAGGACATCTTGGGTTGCCATACTACGGAGCCCTTTCATTTGGCATCACATCTTGTGATCCGAGTACTTTACGGACAAATGAGCTCCCAGCAGATCCGGACTTTCTCTTGGACCGCAAGGAATACTGGGTGGTTTACCGAGCATTCCCGGTCCTCAACAGCGGCGATATTCTCAGTTTCATGGTCTTGCCGAATGGAGAGGTGCACCACGGGGTGAATGGAGCCAGCCGAGGAATGCTGATGTGTGTGGACACCTCGCAGTCTCTCTGGGTGTTTTTTACAATCCACGGTGTAATCAACCAGCTCAAAATATTGGGTAAGTGTAGCCAGAAGAAATGCTGATGGGGAGCACCTGGCTGCTGAAGTTTCCTGGGCCAGGATGGGAGCCACCCATTTGCATTTCCCTCATTGCGTTTAGCGGGTGGTCACCGATGTGCGTAAGCAGCTCCTGTTCTCACCTTGTGTTTGCAAACAAGAGTGAGACGGTAGCTGTCACACAGATGTGTGCAGCCTGTATAGGTCCCCCAGAAAATGGTAAGACATAGGCAGCAGGTAGGAAGGTAGGGATGGCTGTGAGGGGACAGCTGGTTTTCAGAGGGTTTGTTTTCAAAAGAGATTCTTTATAAACCCCCACTCCTGGCCAACAGGTATTAAACTCCTGCCCTGGTAAGGGTGATGATTTTTGTGACCGCAGCTCTGGTTTAAGCTTGTGTCTTGCTGGTGGACAGTAACGGATCCCCAAGCACTGCCACAGCTCTGGTATCAGATGTCACTTTTAATCTATAGCTGGTGACCAGTTACAGTGCTTCTCCTTTCCTCTTGTTTAGGATTCTGTCAGAAAAGCAGATGCTGATGACTTTGTAAAGCAGGTTTTTCCAATTTAAAGCCATGCCTTTGCCCAGCTGTCCCTGACACAAAAGTGAGATAGTGATAGCTTGAGGCTGCTGCTGCGGGAGAGATCAAGACTGCAGGGAAGTGACTTTACACCCCAGGTGATGTCTGTAAGATAACCTGGTGCTTGCTTTACTGAAGCACTGCACAGAAATTGTACAGCAGCAGAGCAAGGCTCAGGTCTTGGAGGTCGCATCCAAAATTGTGCATTTATCTCGTTTCTAAGGGGCAGCACTTAAATCAGCAGCTGGGCTTTCTTCTAAAGCATCCTGCGCACGTGGAGTGGGAGCAACACCCCGTGCTGAGGGGCATTTAGGGGTTTGGGTGTGCACCAGCCCTTCAACAGGCTCAGCTCTCTCGTGTGTTTGCAGGCACTGTGCAGTCCAGCCCAGTGACCATCTCTCCCTCAGGATCCCCCGGCGGCTCGCAGTATGACAGCGACTCGGACATGGCCTTCAGCGTCAACAGGTCGTCATCTGCTTCAGAGTCCTCACTCGGTAAGGACAGCCTGGCCCTCTGCACCCAGCTGAGGCAGCTATGCCGAGACAGGAATCCAGGCTGATAGACGATGCTATGCAAGACAGCAGGGCAAGGTTAGGGGGCAGATGTTACACCTCCTGCCAGGCCAACAGAAATAATTGGGAGAAAAGCTGGGTTGGATGGGGCTTTGAGCAACCAGGTCTAGTGGAAGGTGTCCCTGCCTATGGCAGGGGGTTTGGACCTAGATGATATTGGAAGCTCCCTTCCAACCCAAACCATTCTATGATTGTGTGACAAAGCCAAGCAGCAGAAGCTTCTGACAGCCCGAAGAAGGGCTGTGTGTTGCTTCCTGCTTTGTCAGTCTGTCTAACAACAGTGGTCCCTGCAGGACTGTCCTGGCTGCAATAGCAGGGGGTGTGGTATTCGTGTTTGGGTTTGGTGTCCTGTCTTACACCACCCAGACTGCTGCGTTCTGCACTACCAAGGCTCTGCTGCTGGAAGGGTGCCCATGTAAATGCTCACTGCTGGTGTTTGGGTCTCTGGCAGACAGCCCTGGGTGCCCTGCCCTGTGCTGTCCCTGGCACATGCCACCGTTGTCCTGTGCCACAGCCACTGGCACGGCTGGTGAGACACAGGAGCACCCTGCATAGAGCACAGCTCCTTTGGGGAGAGTGGGGCTCTGCACACC
>JANHFX010018727.1:72236-92218 GCA_027560015.1 Chloroceryle amazona | reverse complement strand
GAGGTGCTCCAGACATTGAGCAGTAGTGGCCTGAGAACATGTGGGTGTACCAACACCCAAACAGCCTAACTTGGGAAGTAAAATAGCTCTGACAGTATAAACTGCCTGGATCCACCACATCCAAACCACAGAAACAAGCTTACAACCAGCCCGAACAAGTGTAGGTGCCAACCTCATCTTGAATCTTCTGGTTATTACAGCAGGAAAGTCCTTTGGTCTTTAAATCCAACCTGGTGCTAATGTTTGACCTTTTAGGAAACATTTCTAGTCATTCCATGTTGGCATTACAAGCAACTTGAAGAGCTGTGTTCTTTTCTTAGAAGTGCTACAAGGTACAATTAGGTGCAAAGTTTGTATAGGAAATAAATCACAAAAAAAAAAAAAGGAATTGGAGAGCTTTGTGATGTGACATTATAATTCCTATTTACTCACATTTTATATTCCTGAACTCATTTCCTTCACATAATTGTTTTTTTCCACCTGTATTGTAGAGGAATTTAATTTTTGCTCCCTTTGACTTTATGCAATTGTTAAAATAGTGCCATTTTTCATGCCTGGGTAGATATTCTACAGTATGCAGTCTTGCTGATGGTTATATAATCTAGCAAGGGGAAATCACTGTGCAAACCAGTTTAGCTTTACTCTCTTACCCTCTGTATTAAGGTCAAAAATCAAACTGATTCAAGTGCTTTTGCAATTAGATCATTGCATCGCTGAAATGCAAGAAGTGGTGTCAATAAATAGAGGGGGGGTTAGCACCAGTTGATTTAAAAATGCATGAATTATGAGGCTTCTGGCTCGGATAAGATTTAATGAATTATTAATCCTCGTATTTCACAAATCCCATGCTCTTCAGTCCCTTATGTCTGCTTATATCTCTATTCGCTAGTCACCATTTTCCCTGTAAATTAAGGATAAATTAGCTATAAACTAGGTAACAAATTTTAGCCATCCCACGTTTTCTTTTCTGTTTGACACAGATTATTCGTAGATCTAAATGCCAGAGAAGACAATTACGTTAATGCAATAGGACCTCCTGCAGAATACAACCAGAGTCTCAGCCAGTAGTTTCCAGATTAACCCCTTAACTGCTACAAAACAGCTACGATGAGAAATCCATATGTATATTTTAGAAACAGCCTTAACTTAAAAACTCCAAGGGATGGAGAAGGCACAGCATTCTTATACACGTTTTTTCCAGAGCATTGCTTAATGCACTGAATAAATATACTATCCGAGTGAAGAGACAGCTGAATGCCCTGCAGAAGGAGCCCATTGTAAGCCATAAAGCCCAGCCAACAACAGAGAGTCCTTGTCCTTCTGGGGCCTCCTTTACATCTGCCTCTGTTTTCTCCTCGGCCACCACACTTGTGGCAGGGCAGCAGTGATGCTGGTAGGGAGCAGAGGGAATCCTTTGGGTGTGTTGTGGGGTTCAGAGCCTCAATGCACATGTTAACCCCATATCTGAACACCAGGCCCACACAGGGTTTGGTTTCTGGTGGTTTTGTATTTATTACCAACTACCAGCAACCCTGGCTTGGGAAAACACTACTCTGCAAACGGCAAACCACCCCAAGTGGAGTTTGCCAAGACATGTAGGTGAACTCATCTCCTGCCTAGAAAGCACTACAGGGAGCAGTTTAGACCTCTGTGTCATATGGCGGTGGCAGAAGGGTGCCAGAGGGATGGAGGCTGTGACAGCACTCCAGGAACAGCCCAGCGAGCCATTGACAAGCTCGTGGGTATCAGACTTCTGCTTTTTTGAGTCTCATCCTGATAATCACTCGAGCACAAGTCAGCCGAGGTCATGATCTGAGGAGGTATATTTCTGCCAGGGAGAAGAACCTCTGGGGAGATAGATTTCTGTCCCATCTAACCCCAGAAGGGGAAACAACCCATCTGACATTCCGTCCTCTGGTCCTTCTAGGGCAGGGAGTACTCTAAGATGGCACACCCCCCCACACTACTTCTGCCAGGAATCTTGCCCAGCTTTGCAGATTGTACTCCCCTGCAGTGTGTGTATTTGTCCTTTCATTCATCTGAGCTGCTCTGCATTCACAAACTCCCCAGATACAGGTGCTATGTAAAATAAGGTATGAACCTCTAGAACTGGCTGAAACTCAAGAAAGATTTTCCATGAAAGAAAATGACACGAGTACTTTTGAAGCCACAGAAATGTTTGTCTCATTCCTGACAATGCCTTCCACCGTCTTTCGGTATGCCTGTATTGATAGAGGTGGCAGGAACATGCCAAACTTGCCCATAAACCAAACCAAAACAAATCTCATACTGGCTTTCAGTGCCTGGTTTCCAATTCATGCCCCATACGCAGCAAGAAATAAACCTACAGACATTGCTTGCGCCTGAAAAAGCCAAACGGTGGTGGACTGAATCACAACTGGAATGCACACTGCTGGGGTGAGATGCTGATCCATTTGCACAGTAATGTGCTATATTTAAGTCACGCATCGTAGCATCTTCAAAGAGGCCAGTCATAATTATGATGGATTAGACTGCAGAGTCAGTCCTAGATGCAGTAATTGTTTCACAGATGCTGCTGATGTGACTTGAATTTCTAATCAATTCTAGCTGAAGAAAAACATGCGGAGCTTTGAAATGGTCTGGGTAAAATACAGTTAGGGGGAAGAGAAAAAAGGCCGCTACACTTAGGGAAAGGAAGATTTGCTTTGAGAGGCAGACAGTTCACCCCACAATTATAAAGGAGAGCGCAGAGACTTTGTAGGGCGCAACCAGGTCTGCTCAGTAGTAGCATCAGGAATATCTGCATGATGTCCCAGTTAAAACCAGTAATAAAGGTGCCACTGTCATTTCTCTTTTGCCAGTTTTAAATGAGAAGTAATCGCTGTGATTTGCAGCTGCTTGAGCAGATTTGTACTCAGGTGTGACTCAAGAATTGTGAATAACAGTGTAGACACGAGGTCTTTGAGAATACAGTGTGAATAACGATCCACACCACACGGTGAAGGGAACCTTGCAGGTTTTGAGGACAGCGTGAACCTCAGACTCTTCTGAAGCACAGATATGCTCCTTCGAGAGGTTTGCATGCCAAGTTTAGAGAAGTCAGGCAGCCCCAGCTTCTAAAGAAAAAGGTGGTTTTACCCATCAGTAAGGAGTTGAGAAGAAAGATTGTCCGGGAACTCTTGGAAGGAATTTAGTCGCAACCCACACGGTACACCGAAAGACAAACACTGAGGGCCAGAGGAAGTTTCTCACGGTTCAATGACACAGACTAAGACTTTTTTTAAAGAAAAGTTTTAGAAGTAGCTTGACAGCACAGTGTTAATTACTACGGTGCTTTTTATTTCATTTCATACATGTGAAATCCATCAGCCTACACACTCCCATCCGAGTTGTTGTTCAGCTGCAGTTTCTAGGTATGAAAGGTGCAAAGGCAAAGAATGGTTTCCAAATTAAGCTGACGTTTTATTTTTGAGACTCTCTTGGAGCATCATTCTGCAGCCTGGCCTAGAATGACACATCAGAGGAATCCTTTTCATGCTGCTTTCTGTTAAGCATGGAATATCATCTCCTGGGAAAGCTGCAAAGGCTTGTGTCTTCTGGTGCTTTAAAGCCAGGTTGGGAAATACACTGAAATTTGTCTGGAAGGGAAGAAGCCTACCTCACCTTGTCAAGAAAATAGGTAAAATGGGAAAACATTCCTTTCCATCTCCCTATTCTTAGCTTTCCCCTCAAAACCTCTTTTTTTAAAGTATTCTTACTTGTAGAGAGAACTTCTCTACTTCTGTAATACGAACCATAAATTGAGTACAGCAAGAAAAGAGAAAAACTTAGGAGGGGTCAAAAGTAAATGTAAAACCAAGTTTGGGATAAGGAGGAAGTGGATACAAGTCATCATGTAGGTGCTTGCCAGGCAAAACAGTTATCTTGGTACTGAAATCAGAGCTGCAAGCAGAGAGGATTCTGCTGGGTGTAATTAAAAAGTAGTATTAATTCATGAGGTTAAAGCATTTTAGAATCATATTACTCAACTAAGGCCATACAGCACTGAAAAATGTATAAATTAAACTTTTAATGCTAAGAAACATCAAGTGTAGGATAAATAGATAAGCAGAGCAACTGTGATAGGAGACATTTTTCAGTACAGTGGCAGTTCCAGCCCTGTATAGAGCTTCCGACTATTTGCAATCCAGCCAGGGATGACCTCGTATCCTTTGGATTCCCTTTTCTGCAAAGCAAAAATAAAAGCTTTGGGACAAAGATATGCCTGAGTCCAAATCTCCTCTGTTCAATCTCCCATCTGTAAGACGCTCTGTCAGTCTGTCTTCTATCATTTGTGACTGGTTGAGAACCATAAAGCCAACAGAGAATAAATTACAAGTAGAGTCAAACAGGCTTTATCTAAGTTAACTGGGATTGTGAATCCTGGGAGGGTCCATGTGAACAGGATTAGCTTGTCATTATGTGGAATGTGTTGACTACGCATTGTCAGTACTTTCCTCCAATGAAGAACTTCATTTTATAAATAAAATACTCTTTAGAGTATATGAGGAAACAGGATTTTTCCCATCCAAACAAGAAAAAAAACCCTAGCTGTAGGGTTCTGTTCAAAACCAAAATGTATAGTTTAAGCCATGCTTGATGTCTATATGCAAATTTGAAAGGATATTAATACCTAAAAAAATACCATTTGCATCAAACCTCTCAGCAATCTCTCAATCTGCTTCTGACACTACGGAGATGCTGATGAATGTTCAGAGTTCCTCGGGCCGGCAGCGAAGCGCGGCTTTGTCTGACGCGTACCGCGCCACTCGCGTGGTCTTGAGGAATGCCAGTTTTAAAAGCCCTTGTCAGACAGCCGAAGACAGAAAAGAAAGAGGTTTTCCTCTCTAATTGGCAAGCTTGGTGGCAATAATCCTTCAAGTCACACAGAAGAGGCTTGACACAATCAAATAACAGGATTAACACCAAGCCTGGGAACCATGGTTTCGGCATGACTTTCTGCCTTACCGAGGGGAAAAGTGGCAACAGAGGAATCTCTGCAAATCGTTCAAAAGCAGAGAGTATTTTTTGCACCAATAGGGAAGATTTTTTTTTTGCTAGGAGATCTACTTATGCGTTAAACGGGGATAAGGAGCCAGTCTGTACGTTCCCTCTCTTTTCTTCTTGAAGAACAAACCTTCAAGAAGGGAGACATGGGGCTGAGAAATGGGATAGCACAGTGAAAGACCCCTCGGGTGCGCTTGCGAGCTTACGTTGTGTGGGGGAGCTGCTCGGGGGGGCGGGTGCTTGAATGCCTCAGAAATTGTTGGTAATTGGCTGTCCATTCATGGAAGCTAAAATTGACTTGGATTCTCTCCTGTTTCTTTTGTCTTTCAGATACATTCAGAGGGTAGCCTTGTGGATGGCCCCGGAGCAGGCCAGATGGAACAGGACAGAACCAACCATGTTGACGGCAATAGATTGAGTCCATTCCTAATACCGCAATCTTCTCACGTTTGCCAGGCAGAGCCTTCTGTGGTGAAGCTACAGAATGGAAGTCCAGCAACAGAGAGGCCAGAAGTTGAAGTAAACGGAGACCACAAGCAGCTATTCGTTAAAAGCAACTATGGAATGCCCCACCTGAAGGGAAGCCCAAACAACCGTGTCAGCCCCGACCTTTTACAAGAAAAGAAAGTATATTCCAAATATATGCAAAATGGTGGGATAAAACGCACTTATAGTGAGCCCTCTCTGTATGGACTTCATGAGATCAAGAAAGTGAAACAAGAGAAAGAGGTAAACGGAGACCAAGCTGAGCCAGAAGATAATAATGAAAAACCAAGCGTCTCCAATTGTTACAGTGAGAAGAAACTCGAGAGTTTTACAGGACAAGAAAATGAAGCTTCAGATTTGATAGAGTCTACAAGATACAACAGTGGTGGTTCAGAAAACCCTCATGACCTCCTGATTCAGGATGAGCAGGAGCGGGAAAACATTCATTGCCACAACAGGGACATTGTCTTACTACTTAAGAACAAGGCAGTGCCAATGCCTAATGGTGCTACAGTTTCTGCCTCTTCCATGGAAAGCATGCATGGTGAACTCCTGGAGAAAACACTGTCTCAATATTATCCAGAACATGTTTCCATAGCAATGCAGAAGAACACATCTCATATCAATGCCATTACCAGTCAGGCTACTAATGCATTGTCCTATGAGACAACGCATTCATCCCATACCTCAGGGCAGATCACTTCCCCACAGACCTCAAACTCTGAGCTGCCTCAAGTGCCAGCTGTAGTGGTTACTGAGGTCTACGATGCAGAAGACTCCAGTAAACCACCTGTATTGCCAGGTAGCTGTTCACTTCAGAAGCCAGAACTGCAGCTACAGCAACAGACTCCAGGCTATGATCCACACCAGTTACACATAGGAAACAGTACTGTTCGTGGAAGCGTAGGGCAGGTTCCCAACCGAGACCTCTCTCTAAGTTCCAGCAGTAACCTGCAAGCTCAGAGCACCTCTCTGGAAAGGTTTTCTGAGCAAGCAGAAAAAAATGGTGCTTTCTTTAAACAGAACTCAATGTTTCACAAAGATTCCTCCACTCCTCCTGCTCCAGAAGTGAAGAGTGCACTGTCAGTCATGGTGCTAGAAGGACGCCATTCCTATGACAACACATGTGATGAAACTCTTCCTGGGGAGATAAAGAATGAAGGGCAACAGCAGGGACCAATGTCAGAAAGTCCCAGCCTCAGCCAACAACAACTTCACCCTCATCAGAGACTTCCGCAGCAGGCACAAACGTCACAAGAAGATGTCACTGAAAGCAACCCGCAAGCTGCCGTGGCCGCCTCGACTCAGCAGCGCCCAGAAGAAATGACGCCGGCGCCAGAACCTCCCCTCCAAAACCTGCAAGCGCGCGGAAGCGAGGGTGAGTTGCAGAAACACTATCGGCATTTCCCAGGACAGAGAGAACCTGAGATTCCTCCCGACAAAGAAAAGGACCAAGTGAAAGAGCCTGTGCAACAGGCTCAACGTTATTCAAAACCAGCCTGGATAGAGCTGGTTTCCACCCAGTTCCGCCAGGGAGAGCCTCCCCAAAAGCCCAGCGAAGCATTATTAAGATCAATTCTTCAGTTCCAGGCACACACAGCCGAAACAGCCTATACAAAACGATATGCTGGAAGTCCTGATGCACTAAAGGGGCCTTCAGGACAGCCCCAGAGCCAGAAGATAATGCAACAGGAACAAATTCCTCCGCTGTACAAAAACGAGACCTCCCAGCTGCAGCCGCATCCCACGGCTGACCAGCAGCTGCCGTTCCAGAAACACTCGCCGCAGCCACAGCTCACGAAGGTGGATTCCCTGCTCAAGTCCCAAGTGCAGCAACACCCTCCACAGCAGCTCCATTTCCAGCAAAGACCAGAAAAACATGCCGAACAGCCTTTAGGGGCCCCGCTGAAACAGCAGCACTTGAATCCCCAGCCAGGGGAAAACGAGCAGTTTTTGCATTCACACATTTTGCAGCAGATGCTCCAGAAACAGGCGCAGCAGGGGCAGCTGCCATGCAGTCCACAGCTCACCCCAAACCAGCAACAAGCTCTGCAAATGAAAAGCAAAGACCTGCCCCAAACCCTTTCCCACTCCCAAAACAACACTGAGCAGCCTCTAGAGAGGACATCCTTCAATCAGCTTAAAGTAGACGATTGGAATAATCACACTGGGAATAAGTACGTGAAATCAAGCGCGTTCCCACCGCGTAACCCTCAGCTAGGCCTAGAGCAGGTACAGAGCGTGAACAGCAAAGCTCCTCTTTACACTCCGAAAGCAAACACCAGTCTGCAGCACCCCTGCCCAAACAACGCGCGCTCGGTTCCCGAGAAGAAAGAAAACGCCGCGAACATCGAATGCTTTGGAGCCAACAAAATGCGGGACTTGCAACACGTGCAGTATTTTTCAAATAACTTGATCACAAAGCAAGATGTGAATCACTGCTTTCAAGAACAAGAGCAACAGGCACAACAAACTTCAGTCATACAGCTACCACCGCTCCAGCAAACACAATGCTACGGCGGTAGTCTGACCCAGGATCTCCCGAGCCAACAAGCTACGCAGCTTCCTCCGCGGTACTTACCACACAGCCAGCAAACTGCCCCACACTCCCAAGAGCAGAGAGGCTGTCATCTGCAGTCTCAAACCCCTAAGGATTTTCAAAAGCATGCTGCTCTAAGGTGGCATCTCTTGCAAAAACAGGAGCAACAAGCATACCAGCAACCCAAAACCGAGCTTGGCCCCGGAGCCGCGCGCAAGCCCATAAAAATTGAGGCTGGCACAAAGTCTAATGTCTGCATGCGTCCATCAGCTGGACAGCTGGAAAACAAAATCTGGAAAAAAACAATTAAACAAGAGAATCAGCACTTTGGCTGCGAGAACATGCAACAAAAGAGCATCATCGAGACAATGGAACAGCAGCTAAAACAGATACAGGTCAAATCACTGTTCGATCACAAGACTTTTACTATCAAATCCCCTAAACACGTGAAGGTTGAAACAGCAGGCCCTATTACCATCCTCTCAAGAAATACCAGTGCTGCAGAGTTTGACACTCAAACCCCAGGCTTTGATCAGCAAGCAAATTTGTCTGCTGAGAAAACCCCGACCAAAAGAACAGCTGGAACTGTTCTCAATAATTTTTTAGACTCACCTTCTAAGTTATTGGATACTCCTGTAAAAAATTTATTGGACACACCTGCCAAAACCCAGTATGATTTCCCATCTTGCAGCTGTGTTGGTAAGTGTTGAGATGTACTAAAAATGTACTAAAATTGTACTACTTTACAGGAAGGAAATGAGCCTTCAAGTTGGGATCACGGGGTTAGTTGATGTTTTTGTTGGAGGATTTTTTCAGCTTTTTTTTTTTTTAAACCCCCACAACAATTAGTAGAGACTTCTAAAATGTCAGTTTTATACACTTATGCCTACTCCACTTATCCACCCCATACGTGGGCCCTTTCTCACTATCTCAAAGCAATTACCCATTTGCTTTTTCAGTCAGAATGCTTATAGCCAGTAACATATTCCCTTCACATTCGTTCTCCTCGAGCAGCAGACATGTAACGACAACACGCTGATAAAAAGTAGGTTGTGACTTCATAATCTAATTTATTTGTCACAGTTAGATACAGCATTTATAAAATATGCCCTAGGTCTAAAACTTGAGATCCTTTTGCCATTTTTTGCTCTAATGGTGAAACTGTTTCCCTTAGTAAAGCCTAAGCAAGGAAGAGGTGATGGATTGTTCCCCACTTGCTGCAGGAGTTTGTCCTCCTGTGCACACACTTGTCTCCTTCAAGGCTAAAGAGATCAGCACTTTCTTACAGAAGCTACTTGAGCAACACCAAAAAAAAGCAGTGAGGGGACGCCCAGTATTTCTTCACGACATATGCAGTCTCCAAAAGCTGGAAGAACAGAGCAGGGGGAAGGCAGGCAGAGTGACAGGCATGGCCCCATCGCCCGAGCTTCCACACAGCACCAACACTGCTCACAGCCAGGTCTGACAGGCACTTTCAAACCTCACTGGATAAACTGTTCATGTGGACACTGAAGGTTCAGCACCAAAAATGGGAAAAAAACCCCAGAAATTAAACCCAAACCCTTGTTATAGTTCCACTTGCAGGGATTTTGGTCCAACTATAAAAAAGGAAAGGTGAACCAACTCTCCTCCAAAGTGGACCTTTTTGCCATCTTGGGGCTATGTCTCATAGATGATGCATGGAAACAAAAAGAGGAGGTAGTGGATTTCCAGTGCTTCCAGGAAGGAAAGTGGAAGCCGGTTTCTTGCTGTCCCTTGTTGTTTCATAAAAAAGAACCTACAAAATATAAGGTTTTTAAAAAAACCTGAAATTGTTCAGTTTTTTTTTTTCTTGAGACTGTTTCTCCAATGCAGTTGGCACAACTTTTTCTGGCAGTCACTTCATTATTCTGACTATTTTTTTAGCCAATACTGCAACTGCTAACTAAGCAAAAGAACTTCTTCTCCACTTGCATTTAATTCTTCAGTCTTAGCAGACCCTCCAGGAAATGAGTAACATAAAACTTAGTTCCTGTGCTGTTTGAAGAACCAAGTGCCACAGCGTAATCAAGAGGGTTTATTGCTCTTTCCTACCAGTCCTGCCCTTGACACATCCCAGTTTACAGCACACCTTCACCAGGCTTGCAGAGGCTCTACCTCAAGAGCAACACCACCTCATCCAGCCTTTGGAATAGAAAGCAGAAAGTAGGATGCAGAAAACATAAAGCCAGCCCTCAGACAAGTGGGCACAGCTCCACCATCCCCTCCTGAAGCCAAGCAGAGCCCGGCCACTTCTCACTGCTGGAACCTGCCTCCTTGTACCGAAGCAAACAGCTAGCATATATTGTGACTGGTGACATGGTTCTACCTACACACAGAAAACTGAGGCTACATTCCTAGCATACAAGCATTCTGACTAAGCCTTGTGCAGGATTTCTTTCAGCAAACTTTTTTCTTTTTATTGTTTCACAGAGTCTTTCTGTGGGTGGCAGAAATTCTCTATCTAACCTTACTGGCTACTTTCTCAAGCTGTAGGTTCCTGCACTGTAACGTGTCTGCTGAAAAACAAGCACTGTACAGCTCACTAACATCAATATTTACCAGTGTTATCCCATTTATCCTCTTTTCTAGATACTAAGAGAGGAGGAAGGGGGAGAAGGAGAAACAATTGTTCAGTGATAACAGGAAAATGCTTTTTGAATTTCAGCATAGAGCCCGAGATGCGAAGCATCTGTTTGTGCTACCAAAAGGCACACGGCCCCTGTCACACCTTTGGGCAGGGTTAGCCGTGTACATTGCATGTTCTGTACGAACTGCAGGGGCATACTTTAGCCATAAGTGTTTGAAAACTCTGACCCCAGACCCATACAGCAGGATTCTAATGAGCTAGATGTAAGCTTTGCAATGTGACTTCTTTCATTACAGAATTAAGCCTCAAAGTAATAACCTCTATTTTGTTTTAAACAGAGCAAATTATTGAAAAAGATGAAGGTCCTTTCTATACCCATCTAGGAGCCGGTCCTAATGTGGCAGCTATTAGAGAAATCATGGAAGAAAGGTAATTAGTGCAAAGGCACAGGGCAGATTAACGTTTATCCTTTTGTGGATGTCAGAATTTTTCCAGCTTTTGCACATAAAGAAATAAACAATTGCAAATCGAGTAATTACTTGTAGGCTTAGCTACTCCAGTGTTGCCAACACCACGCACTGTGCTATTCACCAGAGAGTCACAATATTTGACAGGGCTAATAGTCTGCTGGCTGGCACAGGCTGCACACTTTGGAGACAGATGCCAGAAAACCGAAGCGGGAACAAGTGCTCACCAGCCTGCCAAGCAAGAGGGTTGGCAGTGGCTGCAAAAGCAGCCGTGGACCTGGTGTTCCCTCTGGGCAGGAGAATGCCAAGGTGGAAGGAGGATGAAGAGCAGAATACCACACTCCAAAAATTACCTCCCGTCTCAGCAAATTACCAAGTGTATAGATTTAGCCCTTCAGGGTTGAACTAACTTGGTCACGTCCAGAGGAGTGCCACAAAGCTGTTGGGTAGGATATCAGCTCAAGAATCCATAAGTAGTTTTGTGAAAAAATATCCCCTTTCCTTGGAGTATTGCACAAAACCAGCCTTATATTGATTGGGGACAATCCCCTATTGTGTTGCATCCCGTGATGTATTTATTACATCAAAGCCAACCGAAACAGGAATTTTGAATGGATAAGTGATCTGTGCTGTTTAAAAAGATGTCTAAGTGCAAAACCCACCAGCATTTCCAAGGTATTTAAAAACAATCATAAAAGTGACTTTTGCACTGTGAATTCTGTGTTACTTGTAGCTTTTTGTGCACACAGACATCAGCAGCCAGATTTTGAGAAGTATCTGGGAATTCAGTTCCCCGCTAAACAAAGAGGCAAACAAAAAGCTCCCCAGTAAGTCAGAGACTGATGGGAATTTGATTTGTTAATACCGTAGCAATCTGGACTCCAGAACTGCAAAGGAGCTCCAGCTAGTTGCAGAAGCAAAAGAAAATGGGCATCCTGGCAGTGCTGTGTCCGAGCTAAAAAGCGCCGTTTCTTAGCAAGGTCTGTCAGCCTGTGCTCATCCCTGCGTGACACAGGCCACTTAGGGCACATGGAACCTTTGGGATTACCTCTAAGTCCTGAAGTCCTTTCTCTTTCTCAGCACCTTCCTCCCTGTGACTCCTCTGCAGGGCTTGCCCAATACTCATTCTCAGCTTTGTGAGCAGCTCCAATGCTGACCCTCCTGAGAAGCTTCTTCAAGTTTGTTATTTCCAGAGCTCTCACTGACTGGTTAATTCTTCAGTTTTTTTAAAAATAATAATTAAAGAGGAAAGGCATTTTTGTCATTATATCAATTATTAGAGAGGAAACTTTTTTCATTTCTTTACTTCAGAATGTAATTTTTTTATCCTTAATATTGATCTCCCATTTTTTGTCTTTTTTTTTTTGCATTTCATGTTGGCAGAAGGAAATCCTGAGAGATTATAGATAACGTGCATCTACTCAGCCAGGTTCAGCAGAGTATAGCAGCAGCCACTTGAACAAGGGCTGGTTTTCAACTGTTCCTATGGTATGAACTGTGTCATTCCCCAAATGAAGAATTCCAGAACTCATTAGTTAATTTTGTATCCTTAAGTAAAAAAGCATTTAACTCTGAAGATACTCTCAAGCCCTTCTGTGCAGTTGGTGACACTACTCACAACTGAAGCACTTTAAAAGTCAATCCATATTCATGGGCAGTCACTTTAAAGGTGTCAGCACTGCCAAACAAACCAGGATTTGGATTTAGACTTGCAGTTAATATTTTAGCTATACCAGAGAAAATTTCTTGCCGAATCCATAGTGGATACACACACTTTACCTCTTCCTTCTCCCAACCCCTACTTCATGCTCCAGTTTTCAAGCCAGTCAGCTCTGGCCTGACAGCAAGCATGACAAACATCAGGCACAGATTCCTTTGTGACAGTTGAAAAGTCCATTTCATTTCCAGTGTGTAAGGTACAACATATTTCTATAGCAGCATCCACACAGTTGTCCTGCAATCCAGATTAGCAAACTGATGGAAGATGTTAAGATTTTTAAATGTTTGAGTTTTTTTGGTTTTGGTTTGTTGGTTTTTGTTTTGGTGTTTTGTTTTGTTTTTTTAATGTGGTTAATTAAAGAAACAAACGTGTGCTAACATCCAAGCCTAAGAAGGAAAAAGTGACCTAACAGTTGCCTGCAGAACACGTGTAGTTCAACTTGGTTTTATTTGTATAATTTCCTGCGACACTGAAATTTCACAGTGAGATCACATCTAAAAATAAGCATTTTTCATTTCCTTCACAGGACAGAGTTTAAATACAAATATTTGCTCTTAAATATGTCACCAAGATTTCAGTGCAAAAACAAGAGGGATTAAAGGTCAAAAGTTGTCAAGGCATCATTAAATGGCTGCATAACAGGAAGGAACTATCCTGATTGCTCTGTAGGTAACAGGCAGAGAGCGAGGAGATTGTGTTTTAGTCCCCATACTTGGTTATGTTAAAACAAGAATAATGCCAACGAGAGCAGTGGAATTCAGGAAAGGATGGAACAGGAGCTTGCCCAGTGCCGCTGGGTCTGTCCCACTGCGGACACTGAGGTTTCGAGCAGGGCCCGAGGGGTGCTGTGCTGTGCTCAGCAGCTGGGCACCCCCAGCAGCAGCAGCCCGGGGAGAATGCACCTGGAAGTGCCTTGTACTGAGCCTTCTGGGTTTTACTGATCAAGGTTTTCTTCACTTGGCATTTACTGCCTATTTCCACCTGGTCCATCAGAGGACCGTTCGCTCTGGGTAACAGCACTACTTGTACCTGGGGCCAGATTCTGCCTCGGTGCCATAATCACCTTGGTTAAATGCTGCAGCCGCAGCAGACACAGCTGCAAGACACACAGTCTATCTTTTAAGGGCACCTTGTGACCCTAATTCAGTATACAAGTCAGGCAGAAGTAAATAAGTAGCAATTTATGAGCGGATAATAAAGGAAATAGATACGATGCAAATTAATCATGACTTCACTGATTCCCACTGTATCTAAGCCAGAAACAAGCACAGAAAATTGAATGACTACTGCATGCCAGCTTTCCATGACTACTTAATTATATACAGTTCAGAGTAATAACTTCAAGTTTAACCCATTATTTCTAATTAAACTTCTTTAAATTAGTTTTAAAAATAACGAAAAATGTAAATTGCCTCCCCAAAATAGACAGACTTCAAGTCCACTTTTCAGAATGTCATCAGTAACAAAATCCTCTACAGAAGAGTTAAAAAGCTGGGGAGTATTAACGTGATATGGATCATTCTCACTCATTTGTGATGCATTACAGGCGGTTGCCTCTCCCCGTATCAATGCACCACTACAATAAAATCAGCACGATAAGCTGCATTGCACATCCCTCCCAATAATTTATAGTGTTTATTTTTTAAGACAAGACTGGCAAAAGTGCTTCATCTTTTCATTTTTCACACAGAACCAAAATGAATCTGCTTACTGTACGTGTTTTTGTTTGTTTAAGATTCGGACAGAAAGGTAAAGCTATAAGGATTGAGAGGGTTGTCTACACTGGGAAGGAAGGCAAAAGTTCTCAAGGATGTCCAATTGCTAAATGGGTAAGTGTTGTACACAAACGTTAAGACCAATGTAGCTCAGTATGATGGTTGATGTTCGCAGACAGCAGCGACACGTCCTCTGTTAGTTGACACTATGAAACTTAAAACAGCTCAACTGCAGCAGTACCACGGGGTTCCTGTCGCCTGCTCCCGCCCCTGTCTCTCACACTCCATTTATTTGTTGCATTTCCTTGCTGCATGGAGAACAAGAATAAAATTTGGCTTAAAGGCATGAAAATGTCAGAAGGCAGGCAGTCTCGCCTAGATTTAAGCTTCACAACACCGGACAGTCTCTTTGGTGTTCAATCTTAGTTCACAACCGAGTCCAGTAAGTGCCCCAGTGGGATGTTTTTAAACCACACTCCCAGCTTGAGGGAGGCGTCAGGACACCCGAACACCCTCTTAGCAAACACTGTTGGACTTCAGCACAAATCACCGAGTGGTTTGGGTAGGCTGGGGATGAGGAAAAGCTGATGCAGGATTATAGTCTCTATGCGTGCCAGACTGCACCTTGGGTTTTTTCAGAAGTTCTCACAGTAGCACAAGCACTGGGAAGTTAAGAACACTATTTGAACAACACCTCCTGCTTTCCTCTCATCACTCTAATGTTTGTAAGTGCAGGTCACAAAATTGAGTGGCTGATTACAGGTTTAGCTGCATAAGTTTGAGAAGGAAAGAGAGCGAGCTCCCAGGTATTTAGTCCCTCCCTTAGCTGCCTGCCTTTCCCTCCACGGCTCCTGCCCTAAGCACGGGTGTCCCCATACAGCTCTGCGTGGGAAGACACCTCACTGCTCCCTTCCTTTTGCTGACTCATCAAAATGTGCCAATTGCACCGTAGCGCGGATTCAGAAGATTCCTGCTGAATCAGAGCACGGGGGATACCTTTACAAAGCTGTTTTCCACCACCGTGGCTTTCCACGCCATCGGTCAAGCTCAGCCTCTTCAGAGTCAGCTTCATTAAACAGCAGGGGTAGCCCTGACCCATAGCACTGAGGGAGAAAAATGGACCGAGTTTCCAGAACCAAAGAGGAAGACAGAAGTAGAAGTAACCTCCGTACACACACTAATGCTGAGGTTTCCTATTTTCTCATTCTTCACATTAAGAAATGCATTGTTTGTGGTGGGGCTCTGGGGGTGTGTGTTGCTGTGCATGCAGGTAGTCCGCAGAAGCAGTCAGGAGGAAAAGCTGCTCTGCTTGGTGCGCGAGCGAGCGGGCCACACGTGCGAGACAGCTGTGATCGTGATTCTCATCCTGGTCTGGGAGGGAATCCCAACAAGCCTGGCCGACAAACTGTACTCGGAACTCACCGACACCCTGAGGAAGTACGGCACGCTCACAAACCGGCGCTGCGCCCTGAACGAAGAGTAAGTGGAACAGAGGGCACGCCTGCCAAACCCGCAGCCCCGCTGCAGCCGCAGACCCGGCGCCTCCGCTCGCGCTGCCGCCCCGACGTACGCGTAACCTTTCCAACTATAACAGGCAGTTTGAAAACCCACAAACCTTGTAAGAAAAGCAAAGTAAATGTCGTATTAATCGGCAGAAAGCACGTTCCCCGAGTTGTGAAGCATCTCTGTATATTTAAAGGAAGAGGTCTCAGCAGGGCTCAGGACAGCAGGTACCTCAACCTTGACATACAAACTAGATGCACTTTATCAGACTGCTAGCCTACAGAAACTAGCCTGAATCTAAAGAAACGGCACCAAATACTCTTCCCAAGTCTTTCTGATAGCGAAGAAAGCTTAGACCAAAATTAACATCCTACAACTGGATGTTCCTTTGGCTTCACAGGTAGAGTTGTATTTCAGGAGTTACTGCTTAGCCCCTGTCAGAGGCCCCCCGCGTTCCTGCCGTGCTGTCGGCACACGTGCCTTCCAGGTACCACGACTGTCCCTGCCTACCAAGGCACCACACACACATACCCTCCTTCGAGCAAAGCCAAGCTTCTCTCAGAACCCCCTCAGTCCTTGCTTTGCAGCCAGGACGTTATTCACCCCGATAAGTTCTTGCTATAATATGTACACCTCCCTCTTTCATGGCTTCATTGTTTCCTGAGGGAAGATGATCCAAGACCAGCGACTGCCCAGAGTGCTGGCAGAACATTGGTGCCCACTGGGGGAGTGCCCCGGGTGCCCCCCCGCTGCTAACAGCCGTGTTCCCTTACGTTTCAGACGGACTTGCGCATGTCAAGGGCTGGACCCTGAAACCTGTGGTGCTTCATTTTCCTTTGGTTGCTCCTGGAGCATGTACTACAATGGTTGTAAGTTTGCCCGAAGCAAGATTCCAAGAAAGTTCAAGCTGATGGGTGATGACCCAAAAGAGGTTGGTGTCCGTTTCTAAAATGAGCCTCATTTGCAAGGAAATGTTTTCTGTCACTGTGCAAATAGAGATACGGTGCAAGAGACCAGGGCCAGAGCCCTGAATGGCATACATGTAGGGCAGTTAAACAACTGCCAGTCAAACCTGATTGATTCCAGTCACTGAGCCAGCTGAATTGACTGTCCAAACTCTGACAGCTGGTAAAAGCCCTGAGACTTGAAACCCGTGTTTGCAGGCTTTCACAATTAGAGGAGAGGGCACGGCCTGAATAATTGGGGCTGTGTTAGGCCTACAGTCAGGCATTCCCCAGTGACCCAGTGGAAAGTTTACCAACTGAAGGCACGTAACACTGCAACTGGGAACCAGACTGTGTGGAGACAAGGATGATGAAACTCTGAGATGACAATAGGAAGAGGCCAGGAAGATTCATTCTGCATACAGTCCAGTCCCACTGAATGTTTCCAGACTGGGCTCTGTGTTACAGCAAACTGGCAACTGTTTAAAGCAAGTCAGAGTCATAAAAAAAAAAGCCCTCTTAGCCTGGGCACAAGATAGCTTTGAAGTTATGACTGCAGTGACTCCTGGACACCCCCGGCTAGTCACGTGTCTGGGAGGCTCCAATGGCCCAGTCTGGGTTTTGGCAAGCAGGGGCAGATTTAGCCCCTTGCTCATGTAGTGATGCACAGGTCCACAGCTCTCACTGCTTTCTGCTGTCTTACCCCAGTCCAAGCATTTCTTTCACAGCGTTGGACACAGGTACTTCTGCATCCTGGGCCCTGTGCTGAGAACAGCATGCTGTTCAGATTAACATACACTTTTTCCTCCTCACTGGCTCTTCTGCACCTCCAAGAATTACAAAATAGCTCTCCTTCAGTCACGCTGGGGCACAAAGCCTTCTTTATCATAGTCTGCAATACTAAAGCCCCTACATTTTCCTAGCTGGATACCTCATCAGAGCCCACCAAGCACTCTTCCAACTTGAATCCTTGGGTTTACTTCCCACAGAAGCCAGGGCTGGGCAGGGAAGATGATTTTACCCTGCAGTCTTTTTCCCCACACAAAATCAGGGGCAGCCAAAGCACGCATCCGGACCAGGGGCTGTGTCCCATAGCACAGACACAAGTTCACAGACAACACAGACAGGATCCTCACCAGTAAAAACTAGAATCAGTACTTACAAATGGTAACCTACGAGCCATATAAAAGCTCCAAGTTTCGGCAGCAGCCACAGGGTCATGGCAAGGTATTTCTGACAGCTTCATACTGTCATTGTGGAGTCCCACCCTAGGATATAGCCCCGTGGCAGGAGATGGGCATTTTGAATCCCCCAAACACATCTTTCTCAAACCCACAGGTTATTTGCAGCTCTTCACACGTTGCTAAGCTATACAAACTCTTCAAGGCAGGTATACCATTCCAGTAAGCCACTGTTCTTCATACACTTGAAACTAAAAATAAAGGCCTCATATAAGCAAGGTTTTGAATTTGGGTTATTACTTTCTCAAAACTCCAATAGGGAAAATAATGAGGATCATCAGGCTTGGATCTAAAGCATCTCCATGCTGAAGAGTGTGATTCTTCTTATTATAAATTAAGATTACAAGACGTGATGCCCTCTTGCCAGGGTCACGCTACACGACCACATAATTGCTTTAAAGGCTGTGAAACAACACAACTAAAGAAGCCTCACAACAGTTATTAGCTAACAAATGATAACAGTGTATGCCATTCCACAACTAGCAGTGTAAACGTAACTGTGTGAGAGCCCTATCTTCTTAGATCCTGTATGTACAGCACGGAACTGTCACTGAACTCCATTTCATCTCCTAACAGGAAGAAAAACTAGAATCCAATTTGCAGAATCTGTCAACCCTGATGGCACCTACCTACAAGAAGCTTGCGCCTGACGCATATAACAACCAGGTATGTTGGGGAAAAAAAGGAACTGGAGCAGTCATGCAAATAACCTTACTTTTACCACCCTTCCCAGTGCTTCAGCCTAGGGCCAAACCATTAAACACATTTTGTACCAGCATTCCTTTGACATCGGGGTAAAGACAAATGAGTTCCACTTAAAATGCTTTCAGAAGTAAAACTAGCAGAATTTGGTCCACTAAATAGAACTAATCTTTTCACCTATATCAAACCATAAAGTTACTTCACACTAGAGCAGAACTCTTCAGCTCCACAACACTAATTCCTGGATTTAGCTTGAGTCACCACTCCAACCAGCAAATCAGCCACCAAGATGGTGTGAGATGGGCAGCAGTGCCACAAGGCAGCAGCATATCATACTGCACTCAGGTCCTGAAGCCACAGTTTCAGTTCTGCTCTCTCGAGTGGCAAATTAATTTCTTTTTCACCAAAAGAGCCATTACAAACATGCTTTTAAAGTGAAGTTTCATATTTGAACACACTCAGCCCTGCACATGCACGTAAGTGCCTGCACCAGCCTTCTTACCCGAGGGGATCGTGCACACATTGTCTGTGCAGCAGTGTTCACAGATACAAGCACATTCAAAGCTCTTAGGAGGTTCCCAGTGTGGCCGTCTCTTACTTGCATTCCTTTCCCCAATGTCTTTCAGATATTTACATCAACATTTGACAACACACCCCTTACAAACACATAACTTGGCCTTGGTTTTCATTGCTCCCGTTCACTATCATTCAAACAATCGCAGCTTAGTCTCCAACCTTTCACCATCACTGCAGACTATGACATCTTTCTTTCCTGTTGACAGCATTATGCTGCAGCAGCCAGCACGAGACAGATTTTCAATGGAAACAGTAAACTAACACAAAACTGTCCATTTTAATTTGCCATAAACCTCGCTCCTTTACGGCCTATTTCCCAGCACCTAGACAGGGTAAGTGGATTCAGTACAGACTTATCCAGTGTGACTTACCTGATCAGATAACATGTGGAGACTCATTCTGGAGCAAACTGTGGCCACGTGCCCACCAGCCTGGGTTATCTGTCCAAATACC
>JANHFX010018727.1:2301-72136 GCA_027560015.1 Chloroceryle amazona | reverse complement strand
TCAAAGCCTAATTTGTATGGTATCATAAAGGGTTCTAAACCCAAAAAGCCCTAAACCCAAACCCCCTCTGAATCCTGACAAGAATTCCAAATGCTCAGGTTTATTCTAATCCAAGTCCAAATTGCTACTGGATTAAAATTTGTCACTGGGAAGGGTCTGATTTTCCAGCTGAGCCCAAGAGAACATCTCAAAGACCAGTTGCACCAGTACACTTCAATCAGACCATTACAGTCTGGTTAACGTTTCAGACAACTCTTGTTCAATTCCAAAATAAGTTTCCATGGTTTAGGTTTTGTTCAGGTTTTATTTTCAGATTCCAGGGAAATAAATATTCCAAATTTTAAAAATAAAGTTCTGTGAGCAAACCAAGTATCTTTTTAGTCATCTTGGACCAAGACTTCAGAAAACTGCTAATTTCACCTCAACTCAAAGTGGGATTCATCAAGTTCCATTAAGTGTAGATTACTTGTTTTTTTCCCACACACTTGAAAGGTTCAGGAATACCAGGAAACTGCTTTACAGATGTGGTTTCATTTTTAATTTTCTAAATAAGATACAAAACCACCACTTGTCTAAGCCTTGATCTTCCATTACAAAATCCTTTCTCTTTCTGTAAGGTTTAGTGTTGCATTGTCATCTCTTTAAATCCTTATAGAGAGTGCCCAGGTAGAAAGTACTGTCTTGACTGAATTATCTGGCTGTTCAGTCAGGGATTAGGGTTGTACTTAAGCTAATGAAATACACATTTAACATGCCAAGGTATTACAAATCAAAAAGCAAATTATTATTTTTCATGAAGTCATTCTGAAGTCAGTTTTCTAAAGCCATTTTCCCTTAATAGCTTGGTGGATTTCCAGTCTACACAAAACACATCACTCATACAGTGCCAGCCGCTGAGCCCACGCGCTGCATTTGTCACGCAAAAACCCCAGCCACTGGCAGAGCAGCAGAAGTAATACCCAAGAAAAAGTATTACTGGCCAATTTCACAGTCATGCCAGAGACAGAAGGTAACAGGGAACTAAGCAGCAGGGAATGAAGCACGGATACAGAACTGCCATCAAATTGCTTGATCTTATTTGCCTTCAAGACCTGTACGTTACCACCTCGGAGACGTCAGGAGACGAGCTCCTTGTCACAGGGGAGCACTCGGTGCTAATTCCGTGTAGTGCAGCACCCAGCTCAGTCGCAGTGATACCTGTCATCTCCTTCCAGATCGAGTACGAACACCGAGCACCCGAGTGTCGCCTGGGTTTAAAAGAAGGTCGCCCATTCTCAGGGGTCACTGCCTGCCTGGATTTTTGTGCTCACGCTCACAGAGACTTGCACAACATGCAGAATGGGAGCACCCTGGTAAGTCCGTGATGTGTGCAGCCTCTGTACTCCAGCACTAATCTATTTAATTCATTATCCCGACTGTTTAAATTTATACTGGCACAACGCAGATTGCTAAAAAAAGAAATATTAAGCAGTAATTGAGCTAACTTATTACCCCCTATGCAATTTTTTATTCAAATGAATGAGACTTATGGTGTATTAAAGGTCTAATATATAACTAATAAAAGACAAACCACGGAGACAATGGAGTGAAGGTCCCAGCAGGGAAGAAATGCCCGTGTCAGTGTTACAGGCACAAAAAGCTTTATGTTTGTCCTCTTGAAGCACACTTTTTTTTTTTTTCTAACAACTGTGGATTATAACTTCTAATAAAATATAAAATGGAAACAAATAACTTCTTTCTAGGAGAGTTTTGGAAGTTGTGGATTTCATTCCTGCTTGAGATGGGCAGAAAGCCTGCAAGCCCTGCCATCCTTTGTATCGTACACATACCCTTCATTTTCTTCAGTGCTGATCTCCAGCATGTACAGCAAAGGTTCTGTAGAAGATACCAGAAAAGTGAGCTGGCTTTCAATGTCTGTTGGATTATTGCCATTCCCTTCCTGCTCTCTCTCTGACAATACAGTTGGAATAAGCATGGGAATGAATAATCACCTTTGAGTAATCTCCACAGCTGGAATTTGAAGCAAGTACCTCGATTCACAGTGCAGCTCTCATTACGACCAAAGAGAATAGAGACATTTTTTAATACCAACTAAATTGTTCCTCTTTCCAGGGTCTGACTTAATTGACAAGTCCACCACCACCGATACAATAAGTATTTCTAGCTGAGCTTTCTTCCTAAAACTGGCTGATACAGTGATTTTACTACAGAATATGTCTGTATCAGCATCTTTTTCCCCCCCCGAGATCCTCCCTGTAGCTGTTGTAGCTGGAGCCGACACAATGACCGTGCTGCACAACCCAGCAGTAACTTCCTTACACCCCAGCAGCAGCATTACAGCTCCTTGCTCCTTTGCAAAGCCCAGCTAAGGGGGTGTGAAATCCAATGGCAGTCTGTTATATTGCACACTATCTCTAATAGCTTGCTAATACAGGATCATGAAAAAAAAACCCCTTCAGGTGAGCGCGAAGTCCCAGGTTCTGCTGTTTTATCTCTCTGGCCACGGTACAATGCATCCGACAGTTTATTACACGTTAGGGTGATCCCCGACTACACTGCTCATTTCAGCACCAACTACCTAATAGGTATCTGTTTCTATTAACACTGTCCAGCAGAGCAGTGGAAGATATTGAATTGCAGGCTTGCTGTGATACGCGTACATCGCGCAGAGACTCGCACCTTACAAACAGCTTGCCAGGTGCCAGTGCCGACAGTGGCAGGGCAAGGTGAAATGCACAGGCGAATGGTTCACATCTCTTCTTCTCAGACTGGTTTGAGTCACTCTAACACATCTTCCCAACAGGTTTGCACACTAACTAGAGAAGACAATCGCGAAATCGGCCAAACGCCAGAAGATGAGCAGCTCCACGTGCTCCCGTTATACAAAGTCTCTGATGTGGATGAGTTTGGAAGCACGGAAGGCCAGGAGGAGAAGAAGAGGAACGGCAGCATACAGGTCCTTACCTCCTTTCGCCGAAAAGTAAGGATGTTAGCAGAGCCCGTTAAGACGTGTCGGCAAAGGAAGCTAGAAGCAAAGAAAGCAGCCGCAGAAAAGCTTTCCTCCTTGGAGAATGGGTCTAGCAAAGCTGAGAGAGACAAGTCTGCAGCAGCACGCAACAAGCAAGGCAACGCTGAGGCGGCAGGTCACGCAAAGCAGCTAGCAGGTAAACACATGAACCTGATCCCGAGCTTTATCGACAGTGGTAAGCTTCCTAGAAAGCAGGGCCACCTGTGAGTCTCAAGAAAACCACTATAGTCAGCCCAAGAACATTTTAAAGTAAAAACAAAAGAGAATTCTTGAACGTAAATATCAACATTGTATACTTCTAAATTCTAGAGTGCCAGATTGTGGTTAATTCTACAGAGAAAAAAAAGTTGTATGAGAAATGCTTTATTGTTGGATAGTTAACACCTGTAGACATCTGGTGCTTTTGCAAGCTGCGTGCCATCCAGTCACCTTCTAAAGTACCCTTAAAAGACTAGTAGTGCTAGAAGCCGTGATGAGAAGTGCGTGATGCTGCTGCCAGTGAAAGAATGACCTACACATCACTTGCTGCCTGCCACTGTTAACAGATAACCCCCTAATTTGAGGAGTTTCAAGCCTAACCTCTTCACTGCTATTTATACTCCCTGCTTCAAGACCAAAAGCAGAGCAGGTCTTTCCACAGTGGAGTAAGAGTTTAAAAATCCCACTTAACAATTTCTGGCAGTTTTCATCAGTAGATTTGAGAGTCCTGAGCAAAGGAGTTCATCGGGACTATTTTATTGTTACAGCAGCTTTCTCAGTGAGGAAAAAAGCGCTGCACGCAAGGCCACCCAGGAGGTCACTGAAATACCTATGAGTTAAAGTCAGCTGTCCCATGACCCAGGCCAGGGCTGTAACCATTAAACGATTCCATTTTACTTCAATGAATGATGGTTTTGCTCTTATGTCTTCATTTGATCTCACTTGCTACCCAACAGTTCTATCAGTGAATGTCACTGTCATTTTTTACCATAAAGCTAGGGACACTTTTTGAGACAGTTCTATTAATATAGATGAGAAGAATTATTTATTCTTGGGGAAAAGAAGGTCACCTTGTGCACGGCTGTTTGGGAGCACTTTGATGCTCCATTTCACGGGCTACTTAAATGATGATTCAACTCTTTGGATTTTGTGCATGTGACTCTGAACAGATTGCAGTGTCCTCTTTTTCCCCATTGCCACGAGCATCTGATCTCACTGGATAGATGCCAAGAAAGGATCAGTTGCTTTAGTATTTATGCAGCTTCTTAAAGGATGGTATTTGAGGTCTGAGAAGGGGAACCTTTGATAATATATCATATGATATACTTAGAAATTTCACAGATATGTATTGTGAAAAGTCTAGAAA
Source organism: Chloroceryle amazona (assembly GCA_027560015.1). NCBI lineage: Eukaryota > Metazoa > Chordata > Aves > Coraciiformes > Cerylidae > Chloroceryle > Chloroceryle amazona. The sequence goes on along the minus strand of JANHFX010018727.1, from coordinate 67,763 downwards.
AGGATGTTCTTTGTTTTGGTTTCTTTTTTTTAAAAAAAAACTTTTTTTTGTCTTTTGTTGTTTGTTTTTCTTTTCACTTCTACAGATCTTTTACGCCTTTCAGGACCGGCCACACACCAACAGCAGCAGCAACATCCACAGCGCACTCTCCCCAGCAACCCTCAGTCAAATCCCGTTAACTCTTACTCGGGTTCAGGTTCTGCAAATCTCTATGTAAGGTTGCCTAATCCAGCCAATACTTACCCAAACTCTTCGTACCCTTCAGATCCTTATGGAGGGTCCAGCCCCATGAACCTCTATCCAACCTCATCCCAGCCTGCGGGGTCTTATTTGAATTCTTCCAGTCCCATGAACCCTTATTCAGGATCACTAAGTCAAAATAACCAATATCCACCATACCAATGCAATGGAAACATACCTATGGACAACTGCCCCTCTTACTTGGGATCCTACCCTTCCCAGCATCAGCACATGGACTTGTACAGTTGCCAGAGCCAAGACCATATGTCTAAACTCAGTTTACCACCCATACAAACATTATACCAGCATAGGTTTGGGAATAACCAGAGTTTTGGTCCCAAGTACTTGAATTACGGAAACCAAAATATGCAGGTAGACTCCTTCAATAATTGCACCATTAGACCAAACGTACACCACGTAGGGTCTTTTTCTTCTTACTCCACCCATGATGCCGATGGCCATTTTATGGAGGTTGCCTCAAGGTTAAAATCTAATCTGAGTAATCCAGGCATAGATTACGCCTCCATGAGTAAAACCAGTGAGCATCATCACGTGCAACCCCCTCCACATTTAGCACACAACTATCATTCTGCTCCAAATATGTTTAGCAGTCCTACTAATTCACTGCAGCTCCAGACTAAGGATAGTGAAGTGATCTCACATGCAGTTAATGGTTTGTCTAACATGCTTCCAGGTCAAAACCACGATAGGACTACTCCCCAGGGTGGTTTAGATAAATCTGATGTGCTGAATCCAGAAAAAGCAGAGGATCCCGATGAAGTCTGGTCAGATAGCGAGCAGAGCTTTTTGGATCCAGAAATTGGAGGAGTGGCAGTTGCTCCATCTCACGGGTCAATTCTCATAGAGTGCGCAAAACGCGAGCTCCACGCAACAACTCCCTTAAAAAACCCCAACAGGAACCATCCCACCAGAATATCCCTTGTCTTTTACCAGCACAAGAGCATGAACGAGCCAAAACACGGTCTGGCTCTGTGGGAGGCAAAGATGGCTGAGAAGGCAAGAGAGAAAGAAGAGGAATGCGAGAAGTACGGGCCAGACTACGTGCCTCAGAAATCTTACGGCAAAAAAGCAAAGCGGGAACCTGTTGAGCCACACGAACCCTCTGAGCCAACGTACGTGCGCTTCATCAAGTCTCTCGCCCAAAGGACACTGTCGGTCACCACAGACTCCACAGTAACGACATCTCCATATGCCTTCACTCGGGTTACCGGGCCTTACAACCGCTACATCTAACGGCACCCCTCTGCTGTTACCTCATCCGAGAACACAAACACCTTGTCCGTAGGGTAGGAGTTCAGCTTCGGGGGAAGGCAAGGGTGGAGAAGAAAGCAGTGTTTTTAAGAAACTCATCAGTGGAAAAAAGCCTCAGCACACCAGCAGAAGAGGTAATCTCCCTAGCGCACTTATTTTCCACTGATTTTTAAGTGGTCACAGATGGCACGTAGGAAACAAGACCAAAGCATCCTATGCAAAAGCAAAAAACAAAACGAGTGTTTCACAATTTACATTTGAAAACACTGGCTCCATTATGGAAAGAGATAATCTGCAAATGGATTTTTTTTTTTTCTTACAGTTTTGCACATCTGTGGCCACTTTTAATGTCATCAAGTTTGCATAGTCATGGAACAGGAGCAAAAAAAAAAACCCTAAGAAAAATAATACTGTAGTATTACAACTGCAGGAATCTTAAAACAACATCTGGTGCTGAATCTCTGATGTACTGAAATACTGGAATTATGGCTTTTTAACATGCAGTTTTTACTGTAATCTTATTAGTCTCTTGATTTTATTTAACAAAGTAGATAAGTATAAAGTGTAACGAATAGACAGCAAAACACTGAATTTGTTTGGATATTCTAAACCCATGGTGCTATCTGAGAGAATGGTGTCTTTATTTTAACAGTCAAACAGTTAATGCCTTTATAACAAAGTGTCGCTGACGTAGAGTCACACGTTCTTCAGCAACAGGGAGGACCTTTGCAGTCGTGTATGTATTGAATTTACCTGGTGTTAAAATAAGCTTACTTTTTAACATATGGGAATTACAAAGACCTCTGGATTTTACTCATCCAGTCAAGTCCTAGAAAAGGACAATAAAATAGAGAGAGAGATATTTTTTTTTAAATAGTGTTTCAAAAGCACTTTGTCTACCTAAGCTTGGCAACTTGAACAATGCTGAGGTACTAAGACATTAAAAAAAAAAAAAAAAAAGAGTTTACTTTGATTTTAAAATGCAAAGATAATTTTTTTAAACTAAAAAAAGCTTTTAAATACTTTTGTTTTAGCCGTGCATCTGCTAGTGGGCTACATATCCATTTTTAATACAGTCAGTTATGGTAAAAATGGGGCTTACTGGATATAAGGGAATACTTTAGTACACAAAACACATGTTTTTCTGGTGCTCATCTCACACAGCTATACTGTAAACTGTTTTCTACAATTATTATGACAAGTTCATTGCTCAAATATGTACAGTTTTAAGGAAACAATTTTATATTAACCACAGGTAATAATTAGCAGCATGCGACAGACTCCAACTAGCTAGCTTGAGCTTCTGCTGTTTCTCAAGATCTGTACGCTCCTCAAATACCGAATGGCAGGTGCTTTTGTGTTAGAATGACGTACGTTGTGGTGCAAGTGTCCTCTTTTCCAGGCAGATTGAGCAGACTGATGCCTACACAAGGTGAATGAAACAGGGTTAGTTCTGTGTGATTCCGTTGATTCAATAGAAAAAAAAAAATAGGCAGCTGGCTTGCTGTGGTGGTTTTAAATTGTTAATTTCTATTAAAAAAAAAAAAAGCAGGAGAGTTGTATAGTAAATTAAATTGTAAACAAAACTTTTTTTAACGCAATGCTTTAGTATTTTAGTACTGTAAAAATATTAAATCTATATATATTTGGGTTTTGAGCTGAATTCACATCATGGTGCTACTCAGCCTGCTACAAATATATCATAATGTGAGCTAAAAATACATTAAAAGGTTTGAGTGATGTTCCTACTTGTCATATACCTCAACACTAGTTTGGCAATAGGATATTGAACTGAGTGTGGAAGTTTATATATTGTATACCATCTTTTTCCCCCCGATAGCCTTTGAAAAACAAACAAACAAACAAAACTAAACAAAAAAAACTCTCTCAATACTTGACATTTTAGCAAGTATAACTTGAACTTCAACTTTTTTTTTTTGGTTCTAAAAATTCAGGGATATTTCAGCTCATGTTCTCCTATGCCAACGTGTCACCTGTGTGTATGTAAAGCTGTTGTAGGTTAAATATATTATTTCTGGGTTTGTTTTTTTGGTGGGTTTTTTTGAGGGTTCTTTTTTTTTTTCCGGGGATTTAATGCTTTTCTTTTGAATCCCTTCTCTAATTTTTCTTGTACATGTATTGATGTAACTAAAACTAATTTTGTAAATTCTTTAGGTCTTTTTATTGTAATGAAAGTGTTTAAGAGATTTAGAATGTTTTGCCTGTTTCAAGAGAATAAACAAAAAGAAAGTAGAATGCACTGAGCTGATTAAAGGGAAAAATGTAAGGCAGGGGTTTGGCAAGTGACTGTTTGCTAGAGTTGTTCAAGTCACTCTCTAAACAAGGCTTCTTGGATACTGTAATGAATAAAAGAATATAAAAAGGTACAGTCTGTACAAGGGCTTCCCTAAACACGCAAACCTCCACGTCCCAGATATATCTTGTGCAATATACTGTAAGATTAAGTTTGGTCAAGAGAAATTTTATCTAACAGAATCACAACCTGAGGAAATCAAAGGAGGCCTTTGGGTTTAATGGTCAAATATTTATTATGGCAATTTTGTTTTTTTAAATTGTCAGTCTGTGACTTTACCCACCACACTGAAACAAAAGTTTCGCCTTTAAAAGAATTAATGATGGTTATATGTCAGATTAATTAAATCATTATAAATCTTCATCTTTTGGTGATTTTTCTTCTTTTCTTTTTTTTTAAGTCCTGTATTATCACGTAACCCCCAGTAGAGGTTTGGTTAATACACCACACACCGTCATTTGCCAAACTGCTGGCAGCAGGAGCAGGAAGTTTTAGCTGGCGAATCGGTTTTGTATTGTAAATACCTGACTGTAATTTTTGGTGTACAGAACCCTGCCTCAGTTGGAACGAATGACAAAGCAGACGTGAAATTGCTTGTATAGGATTATCAGGTTGACTATAGCCATACTTGAAGATGCTTCTGAGTGGTGTCAACTTTACTTGAATGAATTCTTCATCTTGATTGACACACAGTGGTATAAAGTTCACTTCTAAAGCTAGTGGTTAACTTGTGTAGGAAACTTTAGCAGTTTGACACTAAGGTAATGAACTTCTGTGTGCATTTTCTATGCTTATGTTCTACTTTTTTTTACTTTAGATTCATTCATTTTCATGAAATGTTTGGTATGTCTATAAAAAGAATCCGAGGATGGTTATAAATACTGTAAGTATTGTAATGTAATGCAGGTTATTTGAAAGCTGTTTATTATTATATCATTCCTGATAACGCTGAGATGTGGGTGTTTTTAATAAAATTTATATTTATTTAATGCACTCTAAGTCTGTCTTGCAGAAACTTGTCTTTCCTGGCCATTTTTATCAGCTAACAACAAAGCCAGCACAGTGAAAATGTGGTCCCCTAGTACCAGCTGGGGGTCAAGAGCTCCAGGGGAACTGGACAACTGTTAGAGGGGCAGGGAAACTGGTACCCTGGGAAGTTTAAACCTAAAACTGTGTTATGAGAATTGGAGGCAGTTGTGCACCCCAGCTCCTTCAAAACTGAACTCAGCAGCTGACACACAGGACAACTTCAACTTTTCCAGGAAGCAGGTCCACACACCCACACAGGATTAGCCCACCTCCATCTTCCCTGGCTTGAGCATCACCCTCAAATCAAAATGCATCACTCCGGCCATCAGAACATGAGATCTAGACATCACTTTTAGTCCTACTTCTGCACTGACTCCTGCCTCTCATGGGCTGGGACGCTCTCTACCTGGCCTGGGCTACTGCTCAGTAGTGTTCACCGTGAAGGAGGGAGGAGTTTTTATGGTGTAGAACATCACTGCTGGTTTCCTACTGGTGTCTGTGGACACAAATGAGTATCAGATAATCACTGCTGGAATTTCCTCACTGCTCGAGTAACAGCCATGCGTACACACCTGGGAGAGGCAGGACAAGGGGGGAGGCTCTAGGGGTTCATTGGTTTGCTTGGGATATTTATATCTACCTGTTTATGCAATTTTCAGTTGATCTCAAATCACTCCCAAATGGGGGGATGCTCCAATAGGTTTTATTCTTCTGCCAGGGGAGGCTTAGGTTGGACGTTAGGAAAAATTTCTTCTCTAAAGGGTTGTAAAGCCTGGAACAGGCTGCCCATGGAAGTGGTTGAGTCCCTGTCCCTGCAGGCATTTGAAAGATGGGTAGACATGGCACTCGGGGACAGGGTTTAGTGGTGGACTTGATGACCTTAAGAATCTTTTCCAACAGAAATGATTTTACAGTTGAGAAAAAAATGAAGCTATAAAAGCTTAAAACCTTGTATATAGTCTAAAGCAAGCACTCTAGAGAACAGCAGAACCAAGACAGTGTCTGAACCAGTACCAGGACACATTCTTGCAGGCACCAGACAAAAGCTTGTTTTCACAGTCCATTCTTTTAACTCTGTCAGAACTGAATCCTGAAATACTCTCTGCTGTGGGAAGAGACAGAAATCGCTCTCTGAATGTTTGCAAAATGTTTCTGCAGCAATTGTTACCTCAAAGCTTTTCAAGCTTTCTTCTTTTAAGACTCAAGAGTTTGTTGTCAGCCCTGGTTACCCCATCCATCAATGCCATGCACCTTGGGAAATGCCCCCTGCTCTGTACATTCATTCAGCTAAGTGTCTTGGGGAAGCAGCGATTTAAAACAATGAAATCTGTGATGCTCACCCCTGGCTCTCAGCATATTCCCAGATGGGAAGGTTTCGAGGCAGGCCAGCTCACTGCAGCAGCCGAGCGCAGCTTTTATCTGCTGCAGGTGCATTCCCCAGCATTCAGCAGCTGGAACCGACAGATGTGCTCACTTGAACCAGAGTCAATCACCCCTTGAGCCTTCCACAGGAAAAAATTGAAAAATCCTGCCATTAATGAATTCATTCCCCCCAGCTGCCTTTTAACACTTGCAGCTCTCTTCAGGTCTTTGACAGCTCTTGCTTCAGAGGCACCGCTAACATAAGCGCCACACGCTCCCCAGCAAGGCTGCTGGGAAGTCAAACCCCACCTGCCACAAACACGGGCACTCCCCCAGACAAGGGCAGTTTGCTCGTGTGCCTCAGGTGGCCGTGACCAGGGCTCCAGGTGCCATCGCTGCCCAAACTGATAAATTGGTCACAACTGGTGGTGCCCAGCTGAGCACCCAGCTCCCAGAGGCAGCTTCTGCCTGACCTTTCCTCTCCTCTTACCCATCTGTGCTGTCATTTTTTGTCTTTTGACACCCAGGAGGGAGGACAAGACAGCTTTTTTATGGGAATGACTGAAAGGCCTGTGCTGCCAAGACAGGGTGAACAAACCCCACGCAAAATTTAAGAGCAACAGGTGACTGTGCTCAAAGATACAGAGAAGTATCCAGCATGGAAGAGTGGGGAGAGGGGAAACACACTTAAAAAGGATTTCTTTTGGAAAAGCAAAGCACCTTACAGAGGCAGGAATTAGAGTGGTGGGTAGTGGTGTTTTCTCCATACGCACATCTTCACCACTACTTTCAAATACAAAATAGGAAGTAACTTTAAAAAACTCAAATCTTTCCACTCAACTAAAACTGAAAGCAGGGTAACGAGACCCTGGATTTACACGTGAACCCTGTGGTTTACACCTAGCTGCAAAACAGAGCTTAAAGAAAAGCACCTTCTCTTGCCTGTAGGCTGTTCAGAGGAGCACAGCACCCGACCTGCCAGCACAACTCACTGAAGTTGCTGATAGTCCAGCAGCACCCAGAGAAGAGGGGGTAGAGATCAACTCAGCGGTAAATAAATACCCTGCTGTTTAACTAGCACAGCAACACACACACACACACACACCCCCCCCCAAAACAGGCATCTGTCAAATACGTTCCACTCAGCTATGTTTACCTAGTGCAGATAACTAACAATTGAGGTACTCAGTGAATGACCAATTTTTTTTGCTCAGAGAACTGACCGTTTTACCCCCGCCACCCCATGAGCTACAATGAGAGCTCTCCCTCCATCCTGCCGCAAGACACTGCATTTTTCAGCTAAGTTTATGTATCAAGTGGTTCCCTTTACTTTGAGCTGTAAATGATTCCTTAAGATAATCAGGACAAAGATTGTACTAGGAGAGAATTCTTTCAGAACTTACAAACAGCTCCCTGTTTTACTCACCTCAGCTCTGACCAGTGAGGGCAATAACTGATGTTATTAAGTTAGCAGAGAAAGCATTACTGATTTAAAGAAAAAAACACAAGCTTCTGTTTAGAGGGAACAAAAGCCTTCTACTAGGGTAAGTGAGAAGGAGAGAAAAGGTCTGTTAAAGATCTACTGCTCTCCCTCCTGCTCATTCTGAGCAGGACACCAAGGACTGAGGCCGCGTGCTTGGCTTGTACATTGCACAAGGAGCACTGGAGCCCCTGAGAAACACCCGGCTCACCCCAGCCCCTGCAGCAAAGTGGGGTGCTGCTGGCCCCTCTCCACGCAGGGGCACACAAGGCAGGGGTCTCCAGATGCCAGGCCATGGGGAAGTGAACAAGATGCTTCCTACAACATGGTATGAAAACATAGCCATGGCCTTTCTGTTTAGAAATCTCCTCATTCTTAAGAGTCTCCTTCCTTGCAGGTTTGCAGCCTATACCTGTTTGCTGCAGATGCAGGAGGAAGGCACCACCCTTTCTCCCCCAGGTCATTTTGCCATTAGTTCAGGGGTTGGAATACTCACAACTGTGACATTCAGGTTCCCCGGCCTGAACACATTCAGAGCACCATTCCTACGGGATGTAAAAGGCTTAAAATACTCTGGGGTACACAGAGGTACATCACCCCCACCCCCCTCCTTCCTCTGTCACATAAAATACTACCAATTATTCTATGGCATGATCAATGTCATGATTATATATAATCAAATGATTATACGAAGGAGCTAGGGGAGCGAGAGCCTGATGTTCCACTGCCTTTTCAGATGGGATTTGATCCTCAGGGTGAAAACAGTGCCCCTCTCGACTCATAATCCCAGCAGGAGCAGCATTCTCTGCTGGAGGCACCCGCATGGTGGTTGGCACTTTTTTCTCTTGCGACCTGGCCAAGCTAGTGAAAGCTAACCTGCTCCTCCCACTCAGGGTTTGCTTCAACTAGCACATTAAATACTTTGTCTTCATAGTATTTCACACGAGGAAAACCATCCCAGGGTAAGCACATTTCCTTCCAATGTCATGGCAACACAGCTGTACACTCCTAAATCACAGCAGCAAAGTCAGCCCGGTGCCTGGCAGGAACAGCTTGGGATTGTGGTTCCTTTTCACTTGCACTGCATTAGCAACTGGAACTTCATTGGATTTTCAGGCGTAATCATCTTCCTCTTATTTTTCTGCTCCTGTTGTGATTATTTGTAGAAATGACAGCACCATTATCTCCTCCCATGTAAGCCTTCATACAGACTGCTTTGGTAAAGAGATTTAACTGGAGGGGATGGCTTAAAGTGCAGTCTGCTCTGAAAAGGGATGGGGAAAAGTGGCATCCCGGGGCTCCCAGTCTGCATTTCAATTACTGCTGTAGCTGATGTTGCTCATTTGAAAGGGAGGTGGCATTTCCCCCCCTCTATCCCTCCCCAAACAGATGCAACAGATCTCCTCTCACTAGCCCTTCTCCCCACCTGTGTAGCCCTGGCTCTGTTGACATTTGCACAGGCAGAAAGCCGGTCAGATGGCAGGAATCCAGTTCTAATTAATGGGAGCAAATGGTTTGCTATAAACAGAGGAAAGGCTGGCGTTGGGGGAGGTGACAGATGTCAAGCAAAGGGAAAACATCTATTAGCTGTTCCCTCCTCCACCACCACCCCCGGCACATTTCTTTTGCATGACAGCCCTTCAGTTCAGGCCCTGCTTTAAAACATCCAGACTCCACATCTTGGATCTGTATCTGAACCTCTGCAGCATCTGCACGGCCCTCCTAGGGCAGGATGCTGGAAGGGACCTTATAAGGCAGAATTTTAAAACCTCAGGCTTGCCTGCTCTTCGAGAATTTATACAGATTTATAATCAGCAACCCTGGCAAATCTCCCCTCTGCCTCTGCCGTTAACACTCTCCCTACCAGAAGCAGTTACACGTTTGGTCAGAGGGCTGCAGTTTGCAGGCATTTATTCTCCCAGCTCTGAAGATGAAATGACTGCTCATTTGCACCGAAGTCCTCGGAAGTCTCAGGCACGGGATGCAAACAAGAGCAGTCTACCTCCACCTTGACCCAGGCTCCTCAGCACCTTTAGGCAAGCTGCAGAAACTCCAGAGCTGAGCTGCTCCAGAGCAAGGCCATGGCACAACATTCACACGACACTCAAAAGCAGGCCTGACAGTTTCCACAGCTCACAAATTGCCAGGCACATAAGGTGACAAGATAAAGGTGAACTTCTCTCACAGGACATGGGGAACATTTTAGATCTGCTATCTCGGTAATGTTCCCAGCAGCATTTTACAGAAGGATTTGCAAGTCAGGATTCCTAGCCCCAGCACAGGCATGGCTTCCAGGTTAAAGCAAATTGAAAACCAGATGTGCTTTTGTCAAGGAAACCAGGGCAAGTATAGCCACAAGGTTTCAGAGCTCCTACAGCTGCATCTGTTAGATGAAGAGAGCAGTGCTGCCTCCTCCTCCTCCACTGCCACATTCACTGGTGCTGCACAGCAGCAGCTGCTCCCTAGGAAAAGGCAGGCAGCTTGCTTACACATACTTAGACACACCCCTCCCAAAAAAACCCACCACGCATATTTTAAAGTGCAAGGGAAAAAAGAAATCTTCAGTCCCAAGAGGACCTGAGAAGTTACTGTGAATCCAGCAAGTATTCTTACTCGCTCTCTCTGTGCATTTGTAGTAAGGCACTACTGAACTACTCACATACACAGCTAATAGTCAGGTAGTGATGACATTTCACTAGCTGGGAACCTTGGCAGTCGTTTTCTTCCTAACACAGTAGTTTGCTGCCAGTTGATAGCTGTTGCCAGTTACACATGGCTGTTAAATTTCTCTGTAGATAGATCTCCGCAGCACAATTTATGCTCTAGGAAAGCCACTGCCCTCTTTTGGGGGTGGGTTGTGTCATACTCGTGATGATAAAGCAAAGATTTGCTGCATATTTGAAGCCCTTCTGCTCACCCCTTGAGCGCAGACTAAGCAGTGAGCAGTTGCTGTTTGATCCATGAGGGGCCCTGCTGCTACTGAGTGTCCCCAAACAGCTCCTGGGAGAGGGCAAAGAAAGTTCTTGCTTGTTCGGTTAACTCTGATCAATCAATTACAGTTAAGAAGAGAAATTCTGTTACACACGACCTCTTGCCACAGAGGCTGGAAAGAGATCTCTGGCCTACCACGCACACAAGCTTTTTCCAAAGGCACAGCTGGGATCCTGTTCGGAAGCACGGTCACCAGCTCTAAACGGCTGCCAGAAGAGATTCAAGCCTTCAGTGCAGGGGAGAGCATGAGGGCATTAGTCCAACACAAGCCCCTCCTTGAGGAAGGGGACTCCTCCCAGCACTCAACCCAAATTATAACAGCATATTTGCCGGGCTGGAGGGAGAGAGCTATGCCTAAGGGGAAGCATGACTTTGTAGGATGGGAATGGAGAGCTCTGCTGCCTGTCCTCATTTCCGCTTCTGGATGTGATGTTAATATTAAACAGCACATTAAAAGACAGTGCTCAGAGATAGCACTTGACCCCTGCCTTCCTCCTCACAGGCAAGCACCTTACCTAACAGGCTCTCTCCTTCCCCAGCTATGCTTTAAAAGCAGCCAAAACAGACATGATGGCTGTGGGGAGCTCAGCTCCCCTGAGCAATGGGTCTGCTTTGATCATTGCTTAGAGGAACACTTTGTTTCGGGGTCAGGTCACACTTCCCTGTGAGCTATGCTACGGGACTCCCACAGTCCTGGGCAAGTATGAAAGCAAAATCCAGCTGTTCATAGACATCAGGGAGATGCAGCCCTCCAGGGGCAAGTAGTGACTGAAGAGGGATTCCTGGAGCAGGAGTCCATAAACTGTGCTGTGGAGATCTATCTACAGGCCACAGATTTCAGCATTTAAACTCTGCTTAGAATCTGCTTTAGGTACACAAGCCCCCTAACTGTGTTTCTCCATCCCAGTACCCTTGCTGAAGGGTCTGCTCCAAACCACAAGGCAGTGTTGTAGCAATAAATACATTAACAATTTAAATGTCCCAATACTATGGTAACGGCACCCGAGTTACATACCCTTGAACTGAACAGCTCAGCTGCTGTTTTTCCTGTTCATGTTAACTTCATTCTTTCCTGCTTTAAACTTCCACCCCTTATGAGAGAAGCCCTATTAAAACACTTGGCTTTTCCTCATCTTCGCCTTGAAAATACCTCCTTTAGAGAGCTGTTCCACTGGCAATCTGCAGCTTATGAAAAAAAAAGAAAGGGGGGGGCAAGGGAGAAAGAATGAAAGCAATGGCTTTCTATAAAATCTTCTAGTTTGTCCAGCCCATCTCAAAGCAGGTAGAGACAAGAATAGCTGCTCAGCATGCACGCAAAATTGTTTTACTAAATGTGGAAGGAAAAGCGTTGATTCCATCTCAGGGACATGAGAAGTCAAAATTGGGCAGAGTTGCCATTAGCGCTCTTGCTGCTGTGAAATCTGAAAGGAGTGGAGCAGCCACTCGTTCAGAGGCCAACATAAAGGCAATGAAGGAAGCCAAAATTACTCTTCTGAATTTCCTCTCGCTGTTGCTATAATTGGGCACCCCAAGGTATTCTCTTCTCAGCCACAATGGTGAGCAGTCAAACCTGTCACTGCGGACATAGTAGGTAGCACAGAATTGACAGCCAGGCAACTTTCATTGATCTTTCATAATATGATCAATAAAATCTTTCATTATGGCCCATAAAATCCTATCTGCATCATCAAGACATGGGAAAGATGCTGTCATGACTGGAAATAACTTTAAAACACAAATCCCACCCTGCCCCCTGAGATGCAAATCAGCTGAAGAGCTTTTTTTTCCAGTCAAAATCCATACAGAATTATTTCTGTTCCAATTCTAATCGTACCACATCAACTACAGCCTAGCTGCACAGGGAGGAAGAAAATCCCACGGGTCAGAATCAGCTTTCAGCTAGAGAAGTGCCACGATACTTCCAGTTGTCTCAGACAGCATGTTCTGTGTTAAAGGGCCAGCTTAATACTTAAATTCTTTTCCTTCGGTTTAACTTTGTGCATGTAGAAAGCAAAACACCACCCCACCTCCCCATCACTATGGTTTAAATGGAGGAACGAAGCAACATCTTTTAGTCTATAGAAAGTATGTGGTCAAATACGCTATGAGCTCTGGGAGCCTTCCAAGGTTTTCAGAGTGCACAGCTTGAAACCTTTTAAAGCCACTTGACTATTGGAATATAGACAGGTACTTCAGCTTCTTTTTAATGTTTCACATTAACCACCCAACACTCAGCTAGCCACTTTGAAAAGTATTTGAGTGCAAACTGTAGATCAGACTCAAGTAACATCTATCTCCATAGTTATTGAAACATCTTTGCTTTTCTTCCTCCAGTTAGAGATTTACAGAGGTAGACCTTGTTTATACAATGTTTGATTGCTCGCTAAATAGCCTGTGGTAAACTGCAACCCCTGGGATAGAAGTAGCGCAGATTCTGGGAGATGGTTTATGAAATGCAGTTCTCTCAGAGCCTGACTTACAAGGCTGGGCTCAGACAGCAAGAGCCATTTAAGACAGCACTGCCCTGAGCCTCTCACGCTTTCAAGATGCAAGAAGCCCTCACAACAGCTCAGTTCTCCAGAGGTCCTTCCCAAAAGGTAATTCATAAAGTTATAAAGCACTGAGATTACACTGGACGCAGGACTTGTGGGAGAGTTCAAGGCAAGACAACGCAGCGTTCTGCGGAACAACCCAGGGGGTGTAAGAAGCGAGAGAAGCGAGTGCGCTGCGCTCGCCCTCGCCTATTTGTCAGGAGTACAGCCACCCAGCAGTTTGCACAAGTCCAGCCAGGCTCATCATGGTTTTTACTCCAAGATGCACACAAGCTATACTGAACAAGAAACGCTGCCATGTAACTGCTACCAAAGCAAGACATGAACTGTGCGTTTCCAAACAGGTCACGTGTGGCAGAAGACAGACTGGCTTGAGAGAGGGAAATAAGAGAGAGCTCCATTGCATTCAGTTTCCTCCTTAAAGAAAAACAGAAATAGTGAAAACCAGCATAATCCTGGCATAATACAGGAAGAAGGAGAGGAGGGACAGTCTGAGGTTGCAACACCTTCTTGCTATGGACGCGATTTTACAGTTGCCTGTTGCAATGCTGCAGGAAGTCAGGCTGAGACAAAGATCATTTATGCAGAGAAGGGAATCTTCCGAGTGTCTGATTCCCCCTCTACACCACAGGCCTCCATCTGATCAGCTCCCCAGGCTGGGACCCGAATGCAAGCTGTCACCAGACAATACTACCTCCAGAGAGCACCCCAGGGAACAGAGCAGGAGGAGGCTGGGGGTAAAGCAAACCCCCAGGATTGGCAGAGAAATGGATCGAGGCTGCCAGAAGAGTTTTCAGAGCTGGCACCTGATATGACACATGAGCACCAAGACATCAACAACGACTGCAACAAGTCTCAAGCCTCTTCAGGGCCACATGACTTTCTACAGCTTCCAGATTACTCCAGGAATTTGAAGATTTGCTTCTCTGGGTTGTCAGGTTCTGAAGAGATCTGTTTGCCCAACACATCAGAAGCAGATTTGTCCTTACAGTTGGTAACCCAGCTCTTTAGTCAGCACCATCACCCAGACTGTCACTTCTCTTTGGGACACCCAGACTCTTATGAATCAGTAACAAGACATCTTCCTTCTAAGAAACCCTGCTCTCCTCAGCCCTCAGTAGTCTTGGCACTTCAAACCTCACCTGTAGCTTTACAGGAAGAGAAAAAAAAACAACTTAAAAAACAAAACCAAACTTCAGCCACTGACAAGAGCTCACACAACTCTGGAAGGGAATATCCTACCAGGCTCTGCAGACACTGAAAACAGCTCGGTGCTTGTGACTCAAAGCATTTCCAAAAGATCAGAAACCATATAGATGGTCTCTCTGTATTCATCTCCTGCATTGCATTTTTGGTTTATTTGCTTTGTTGTTGTTTTTGTTCTTTATTTTTCTCTCTACCTCCCTTCTTAGCCACTCAGTGTGTTTACCATACCTACAGAAGCCAACATTATAAAAAGAATAGTTATGACTTGAAAGAAAACTAACAGAAAGGCTTTTCTCACAGAGAGGGGATGAGTGGAATTTAAACCAAGATGCTATATAGAAGCCAAAATCCATCGATATGCCTTTTGACTCTTTCATTTTAAGAGAACCATAAATCTATGAACATTAAAGCCCCTCATTTTGGATACTTTCAAAGGCAAGTCAGAGAACAACAAATGCATCAAATCACTTCAAGTACTCTCACATGGGAGCAACACCCAAACTGTGGTGGTTTATATTTGATTTTAAGGCACCCTGAAAATGAGAAAAGAAAGTAGTTGGCCTAATTGCCTTAGGCCAGAAGATGGCACGATGACTGGATTGCTAGTAAAAGGAAATTATATTCAGCAAGCCTAGAAGAGTAATCCATTTTACAGTAGCAAGCAGAGGTAAGGAAACTCCAGGAGTGAATGCCAGAGTTTTCACACACATTAGAAAAGAGTCAGTTTCAGTATCTTTCACAAGAAGAAAACACATACACTCCTGTAATCATAACAGACAGCTTGCAAAGTGACCTGACTCTTTCTGGATACAGCCAGCATGCAAGCTTATTTATCTGGTTGGTAAACTCTTAAGTATGTTGTCTAAACAGGTTAGGCTCCTCTAGTTCCTCCACCTGCTCTGTGCCAGCCTTGCTCCCACTGGGCTGGTCCCCACTGCAATGTGGGTCTATCAACCACTGCTCATTAGCACTCTGAAGCCTCCACCCAGCACAACTGGGAGCTAGCTGGACTCGCTGCCCTTCCAGCACAGGTCACTCCTTACCAGCTGCAGGGACAGGTTTCACGCTGCCAAGTAAATGCCTGCAAGCTCCGCAGGAAGCAAGCGTACGCTGGGGGCTCTCGCCATAACACACGGAAAGCACTGGCAACACAAGTGAACAGAGAGCAAGGTCAGCAACAGCCAGTTCACAAACCAGTTCACACTTAGCTGGAATTCAGTCTCTTAAAATTAGTAAAAATCCAGCTGAAGGCTGAAACATTTCCAGATGCTGGCAGTTTCTTCTTTGCTTACCGTCTCAAACTCCTTTGGTAACCCAGGATTAAATGGCATCATTCCACTTGACAAGAGGTTTTTACCTGTTTTCTCAGGCCCCAGGACAATAACCAAGTTCAGATATACAAGCTCTTGTGCTCAGCTGTCTATTTACTTCCCAAATGTGTTAATTATTACACTAAGAAAGCAGTCCTATCAATGCTCTATTAAAAAATGAGATAATCATTAGCTGCAAGAGCATTTAATCGCAGCCTGAAAACAGTTCAAAGGAGCAGTGGACCCCTCCATACATCACAAAACTCCTTTTCTGTTTCCACCAATAACACACACGAGCTTTTTACTTTCTCACAGCGTTATCACCTGGTTATCATCTTAATCACAGCCATCCCTGCCACATCAAACCAGAACTCGACACGCCCCACATCACAGCTCAGCTTTGGTTTTGCTTATGGAACACCTCCAGGCAAGGAGCCAGTGACACAGGACTGCAGACACTCTACTCTCTCCCAAGTTACTTTATCACATGTGGAGCACAGAAAGAACATGGGTAGTTACACCACAGGAGATGGCAGTACAATCCAAAACGGTTTGGCAATTTGTAATTGGATTTTTTTTCTCCCCATTTAACGAGTTTTTAAATGTTTTTAGGAGTCGTACAGTGAAAACGAGCAAACAAAAACCCAACTATCCCTTGTCAATTGCCAGGTGCTCTTACACAAAGTGCTTTCACATGTTTTGGTGACTTCTTTCCTGGCAGGGCTGATCTGATAGCCAACAGCAAGGAACACAGCCCAAAAAGGGCCTTGAGCAGCTCCACAGGTAGCACTGCAGGTTCTGACTGATCCCCAGGCCTTGAGTGGAGCTTGGGACTGTGTTAACATTGTCCCTGGGCTTTGGGTAAGCTCTGTGGTTATCAGGTACCCCGAGAGGAGATGCAAGGGCAGACGAGTGGCACAGCCCAAGATCCCTGGCATAAGCTCCTACAGCCTGCCCAGGGCCTTCAGGGCTTTATTTAGCAGCAGCATCCCTGGTTCATGATGCGCATCCTCTGATTAAAAGAAAGCACCTCTAGTCTTACACTCAAAGCAGGAGTAATTTCCTTCAGACCACAACTAGTTTGGTGTTTATCTGATGTGGTAGATTAGCTCTTAAACCCCTTCTGTTCAAGGGAGGATCCAAGTTTATAATTCTTAGTTCCCAAGAAGGCATCCTAACGCTTAAGCTAACAGTATCCCACAGACTTCTTTCCCAGCCCCTTCTATTTTAGGGGCTGCTTGGGCATTTATCACCACATGAAGATGACTATGAAACACTAGAGCCTCCCTCTCCACTTCAGACACAGGCACTCCAACTACAGCTCTCTCAGGTTACAAGATTAATTCAGAAGGATGGATGAAAGCTGCTCTGACTGAACAACAACCCATGCCCCCGACACCAGAAAACTCCACTGTGAGACATGAGGTCTCCTTCTACAGAGCCCTGCCTTTCAGCCCTGTTGGGATGTGCTGAGCTACAGCTGCCACTTTACAAAGGGAAATGCAGCTCCATAGCACCAGAGCAATGATACCTGAGATGCCCACAAAGAACAACTGTCCTGATAATCCTGTCTGGCCAGTCGCACTACAAGGAAAGACAACACATACTCCAACGTGCAAAGATGGTAGGAAGGGCAAGAGACAACAAAAAGGCTGCTACTTGTGCCCTCCAACACACAGTTCAAGGTATAAGCGTCAAGATTTCTTGACAGTTAAGCTGCTCAACACTTCCCAGGCACACCAGTAGCTTAGCCAGATCCTTTTTAAAGTGCACATTCACTTCACCTGATTTGAGACTTCAGAAACAAAATTGCATACAAAAAACATAGAATCTATATGAAACCAAAGGTACTGAACTGAACTCACCTTCTTAACTTGTTGCTTCCCCCTAAAGCTGTTATGATCTACCCTGAAAAGAGTCCTGTCCTCCTTTGTTTTTGTTTTGCAGCCCCCCCCTTCAGAGGCAGCTGACCTTTCCCCCACGGCCAGCCAGGGCATGCTAGCAAGGGAAATCCTAGTTATGCCTGTGGAGAGCAGCCTCCCCCCACCCCCCAGGGCTGAATTAGTCCCAGTCACACCCAGTGCACAGCTGCAAACCCTCTCAGAACCAGCCCAAGTCACCAGAGAGCAGGTGAATGCGTTACTGAAAAGCTGCAGTGTTGTGTCAAAACCAGAGTGGTTTGATTTGGCTGCTTTCCTCCTCCACACCACCTGTGATCTCCACCTATACACTGAAATACTGTGCCCTTCAATGATTCCCTCTCATCGGCGAGCCAACTTAGCTTAAAAAATGTGGAAATGACAGAACCTGCTTTTTGCATTCCTCCCGGTTAATTGGATTTAACTGGGTGGGGAGGAAGGGAACTCTCTCTCTGGTGGTTTGGTTACTTTCTGTGTAATGCTGTAATTCAGCTTTTCCCTGACGCTCCAGAACCTGGCCAGCCCTTGCTCAACAGCAAACTCCCACTCCTGCTGCCCAGACGGTTTCTGTGGCTCCACAGCAGACTGTCTGAGATTGCTGTCTAGGGCACAGAAGCTTAATTATACTAATTATGAGAGAAAAAAAAATAATAAATACAGAAGTTCTTTTCCCTAATCAGCTCTAGGTCAAAGCGTTACCTACAGCTAACAAGGAAATAATCTATTAATGAGCCCACATCAGGAACCAGCCAAGGCACAGCGCTGCAAACCAGCAAAGCCGTAATTTGCAACAAATGGGTTAGAGCTACGTTTAAAAAAATGGCAAAGTCTTGGGTTTATCTAACTAAAGACATTATTATCCTCCAATGACAATTGCCTCAGTGCTTGGCCTTAGCTTAGAAGGAGAGAAGGCATCCATCCAAAGCAACGAGTGCAATACACTGAAGTTTCAGAGGTCAGTGCTACCAGAGCAAACGCCCAACAACCTCTGAACGTGCCCCTGCCTTATAGCAGCCCTTTGGAAAGGTGCTTTTCTCTTATTTCTGCTGCTCAGCATGCTGCTTACCCAAGAGAGAGGTGTCCCCCAGCCTTCAGTTACGGTCCTGTGTAGACCACCAGGACACTGCCTGTTAGACCACCCCAGGCAGCTTAGAGCTTTCTGGAGAAACTGTTTTGGTTTTTATTTTCTTTTCTTGCACAAATATTTTATTATGTATTTTCTGTGCAAGTGGGACACTGAGAAATTGAGTGTTAGGTCCACAGAAAGATCAGTGCAGGTTTACATACGCTACAGAGGGACTTTCTTCTGTAACTGCTGCTAGATGTCCCACCAGCAGCAGAAGTGCCGCCAGATGTAAGGAACTGATTTTCAACGCTGTGATCTGTGCTTCTAAGAGCAAAGTGATGCAAGTGTTCTAAAGTACCCTCACGATGCCTTTGCCGTTGCTATGACTGATAAGCTTTATCAGGGTAGCAGGCTGGAAGGAAGCCTGCTTTTTGTTTGGCTTTTTTTTTTTTTCTTCAGGAAAGAAACGGTCGGACAGATGCAAATCATGACTGACAGCTGCTCTGACAGCAGCCCGCAGTGCAGGTGGGACACTAGGTCTGGCTTTACATTAGCTTCTCTAATTCTGTTTCAACTGCCATCATCGTGTAATTATTGGGAGGGTTAATGTATATTTAATATGCAGGCTGCTGGGAGGAGGATTTGGGAAGAAAGCAGTACCAAATGCTACTTTTTCTCTGAATAAGCACATGCTTCGAGAGTATTGGGGTGTTAATGCTCCCTAAGGATCCAACTATTAATCTATGGGAGGATTTAGGCTTTTGGCAGAGCAGTACTACACAAAAGCGCTTAACTATTTTAGTCTCTGGATTTTGCAGCAGAAGCAACAAGTCAGTTCCCCGTGCAACTTGCAGGAAGGGGCTCGATCCACACAAAACAGCTTTGTTGCAGGATAAGCTGCTTCAGCCAGCACCAGGGAGCACTAAGGAGAGAGAAGCTCCTTAAACCCACCTCTTCTAGGGCCTTGGGCCTCCTGTTGCTCTGAATGAAGAGCCTTTCTTTTCATCTGCAGTTCAGCACCTTGAGCTCTGCCCTGCCTACCCCTTTGCTTTCATGAGGAAGGGCAACATCTTTACTACACAAGTATGGCCAGAGGAAGCAGCAGTTTCCTTGCCCTTCCTTCGTGGTTAGAGCACTCGTTCAGGATGTGGGAATTAAACACAGTTCCCTGCCTACTTGCTGAGGCTCAGATCCATCTGTTCAGTTTCAGACGGGTTGAATTTCCTCAGAAACTGGAGACCCGAACACTCTGAGCCGTGGTGTTAAAAGAGGGCTTTGAAAGCTGCCCGAATTGAACGCTGCAAGGAGAGCAGCTGGTCTCTGGCTCAGGCGAGACGGACGGGCCACGCCACTTAGCCCTGCAGAAAAGGGAGGTGTTCGCAGAACAGCAACAGCAGGACTGTCCACATCTGAGGATTTCAGTGTGAAAAACTAGGATCAAATAGTTTCTAAGCTTAGATGGTCGTGAGCAGGCTGCAACGGGAGGTGTAATAGCTCTGCCTGCAGACCAGCGCCTGCGACCCAGCGCTCCAGATCAGAGGTGGGAGAGTCAGCATCTCTTGCTGTGATAACCAGACCCACCAGATCAGAGCCCGAGCGAAATGCTTCACAACTGGGAAATAAATAAACCAAAGCACTATCTGCCCCTTCAGGAAATGAAACAATATCCAAGGCCATGCTTGTTGCCATGTTATTTATTAAAATTTCCCAACAAAAACTGAGGGTAAAACTCTGTAATCTGCTATTTTTATTTGCCCATTTCCTCTCACATTGTTGATTTGTTGACACACGAGAGCACACACATGGGGCAGTTTGAGGATTTTACTTTCCATCCTCCCCAGGATAACATTCCATGGTTTATAGCTGAGCAGCAATGCAGGATCATAGCCTGAGAAACAAAAATTCTTCAGACACCACCATCCCTTTTTAAAAAAAGATTTCATTTCCACAGATAATGAGGATCAGCCATCCAAAGCCAAGCGAGGCAGCATCCCTGGTTTTACATTAAGAAGAGACTGACAACCTCCTGTCAAAGACAGAGGTCGTAGGTGTTTTGTCCCTGATCGCAGTTAAGGGTTCAGAGACAAATAGGGAAAGCATTCACTGCAATGACTTGTTAGATTCAGTTGCGGGAAGGGGAGAAGTAGCTTAGTCTCTCAACAGGGTAAACCAGCTCATACTGGTTTACCTAAACCACCCTAAAAGCAGTGCCAACGGAGGGTGTCAAATCACTGAACCAACAGAGCGTGAGATCAAATTGCTTTTGGATAACCAAGTCCTCTGAGACAGACTGTGCTTATCTTCAAGGAACTGGTATTCACCTACTGGTTCTTTAAGGTGTCTCACACTCTTACAGCCTAAGTTTCTTTATAAAAACTTACAGTGGCAAATCGATGGTAAAGGGAAGGAGCAAGAATGGCAAGGAGAGCATCTCATCTTGGTTAAAATGCACTTGTTTTGGCTCTGGCTATCACAGTACTCTCAATGTACACAGGATGGTGAAAAGCACAGCTCTCCTTCCCAGTGCGTCCCCCATAACTCTGCTGTCTTCACATCTCCTCTTACTGTCTTCCAGACTCCCATCCCCTGCACTCAGCCAGCTGCAATGGTCTGGGCTGGTGCACGTAAGAGGGTACAGATATCAACTGAAAGTGGTTTCTACTGCCACACACCCAATCAAACGTGCCTGCAGCACGCTGGGGTTCTGCTCCGGCACCAACTCTGTCCCTGTGCTTTCATTTCTGTCATGCAGCAACAATTCAATCACAGCACCAGGCTCAAAGATGACTCTAGAAATGACACAGCAAAATTCCAGTTTCAGTTGTCCCAGCAACTACAGATCACAGCTGCTTCTCAAGTTTTGGAGCAGTTTGCTTGTTCCCGAGTTTTTGGTGTTTTTCAGGGGTTTTTCTGTTTTCATTTAATAGCAGGAGAAAGAGCAGGGAAGGTAATTGCTAACCTTAATAAAATAAATCAGTGGATAGGAGGTGTGTGCTCTTCAAGTAATGCACATTATTTCCTGCCTTCTCACTTGTGAGTGCAATTATTCTTCCGTTGTTAAGGTAGGAATCAGAAGGCAAGCTGCTCTCTTTCAACTGTGTTGACCATGCAAAGCAGATTTTAATCTAAATAATAAGCAGATTCAAGCCAGAAATAAAGATGGTGGTCGCCAAGGTAAAGGATGCCTACAGGATATTCTCAGAGTAAGATTTTTTTCAGGACTGCTTCCACTGATATTCGTTAAGTGAAATAAATTGGCAACAAGCCCTTTATTGACAATAGCCACAGAAAACACAGCAATTCCCCTTCTTAACATTTATACAGGGCACCAGTTTTCTGGGCATTTTTCGGGCATTTTCTGGGCACTGAGGTTCTTTTAAGTGATTTCCCAGCATGGATGTACTTAGAGGATCCAAAATGTGACTGCCCACCCTTGTCATTGTTGCATTTCCCCTCATCTGTTTACTAAAGAACAAATTATACTGCAGATAAAAAAAAAAAGCTATTAGTGAGAATTTGATTTGCATAATTCAAGTAGCACCACTGAAAAGTAAATGTTATTTATTATCACCAAAAAAAGCAGCAAAATTTAAGTGGTGTTATTAGGTGGTCACTCTCATTGCAATAGGGAGAAAGGTCAAAAGCATTACACATTTTTAAAAAAGGAAAAATATCTTCAGAGCAGGTCACTTCCAAACACCTAATTCATTCCTAACAGCAATTCACTGCAGCTTCCATAGTTTATGAATCCCAAGGATGCACTTAAACATCTGCAATTTCATGATTTCTTTTTTTCTATATCGTTAGCTTGAAATTTTGACGAGCCATTGTGCAGGTAACAAGTCGAGAAGTTGAGGATTACTGCTGCAGGAGAAGCAATGGACCCAGCTGCTCACCTCGATCAAGACAGGATTATTTCCTGTGCCAGGTCATAATGCAGGATTTTCTTGCTGTTGTTTAATACCTGCAACAGCTGAAAAAACAGCTGCTTAGCTTGAACATTTCAAAATCTCCCAATGAAAAAAATAACCTTTGTTTTCAGGGGGGTTTTTTGTTTTGGGGGGAGTGGTGATTTTTATTTTTTTTTTTTTTTAATAAATAAGAAAAAAGTCAGTCTCAACCAGCTTGTTGAAGAGCTCTCAAATTCATATAATCCCACTCCTTTTTTTTACCAAAGTAGCAGTCTTCCATGAAGAACAGCAGAGTAGGCATGTCGTAACAGCTTCATGAAATAACCAGAGCTGTTCTGAATACATTCAGCGTAAGGTACTGAAGTCTTGCAGCATTTCCAGAATGGCAGAGAACTATTCTGTAGCCAGTAGTGAAGAGCCTCTCACTTCTGCCCTTCCGCAGAGAAGCAGCTGGGATGTAGTGGCTATGGCAAGCACCCTGTCCCACTGCCTGCCCAGTCTCACCAGCCCTTCAGGACACACTGCCCTGCAGAAGATGGACTCGCCATTAGCAGTCTGGCCCCGTATTCCAGGTTCTTCTCTCCTTGTAATTATGGGAGCAAAGCTGATGTCTCAACAGCTCCATGGCTTTCAAATTCACGCACTTTCTCCAGGCTTTGCTCCATCACCACATCCAGCCACAGGTGCCTTTCCCATCCTTTTCTGATGCGTTCTGTGAAGCCAAAGAATTACAGCAACAAAACTAAATTAGACTCCTCTGTCTGCTTTTCCCTCCTACCTGATTCTTACATTCAGTGCTGGACTAAGTTTAGAGGATGCAAACAGCAGGTCAGATTCAGCAGCTCTGCTAAACATCAGGTAAGTAACACCACTCCTGGCTTGCAACATCTTAGTGGTAACAACTTTGAGAAGCAGCATTTGCTCATAGCACTGTAGTTTTAAACAGGCTGAGAGCAGTAACTCGCTGGTTTCTCTTCACCTAGGTCAAGATTTCCCAGGCTGTGGTCTGACACCATGCACGGTGTGCAGAGCTAGTTCAAAGGGATACACGCTAAAACCAGACCCACCCACAGTTGTTTCTCTGGAGGAAATGGGGACAGTAAATACTGCCCATGCAGCTGAATGCTTCTTCCTGTGCTGCCAGCAGCACCAGACCTCTCTTCATATGGAAAAAAGAAAAAAAAAAAAAAATCAGTGCCGAAGGTGGAAATTAGCAGTCTTTGAACATCTACTTGTCTGCACAACAGTTATTTGTGCTGCTTTGCCCTCTAAACCTGGGCTTTCACTGAATCAGGCTCTGTGACAAAGGTGTTTCACTGTTCACTATTTTTAGATATCCCAGCACGAAGCACAGCACCAGTCTCCCGTGCTACATAACAGTGGGTCCCAGCAGCCTCTCCCCCTCTCCTCTTCCCTGACTTGTCTTCTTGAAGGAACCAACAAACTACCTAGTGAGGATGAGGATGATGTGGCCACACAGCCATGCAGCCGTGCTCAGTCATCTGACTGCCATGTGGCTTTGGCTTGGAAGCCAGACTGGATGAAACTATAATTTCTCCTCATTTTACCTTCCCTCTTCCCTCACTTCCTGTTCCTCTCAAATTCAGTGCAATCAGAGTATCGAAACATTTCCCATAGTATCATTTCAACACCAAGAAAGCAAATTTCAGGACATTCAACCAAAAGTCTTGCATCGGGGGTGGAGGGGGCTGCAGGGAAAGCAGCGGCAGCAGCTCCCATCTCCATGCACACCTCCGTAGGAAGCAGCAGGCTTCCAGGAAAGCAGCCCCCGGAGCGGATGCGCTGCACAATTTCCCCTTTCCTGTCCGCGTCCCAGCGCGGGCAGCGAGGGGGAGAAGCTCTGTGGTTATTCTTGGCCCCTTCTGCCAGGCAAAGAAGGGTGAGGACTGCCAGAGAAGGCAGCAGCTTAGCTACCCCTGCTGATGGCGGGCAGAAGTGCGTGGCACCGGGAATTCCAGGGCAGCCCGCAGGGGTTGCCACCCCTGTCCTGCCACCTGAGTATCGGCCAAGCTCAAGGGCAGCCCAGGGGAGATGGAGCCACTGCTCAAGATCAAGCTCCTCATGGAGGCGTTTAAACAAGAGTCACCCAAAGGTCACTAAATGACTCTTGACTGCAGTAAAACTTGGAAGTCCCGATGATGTGCATCTGCCACTTGCCATAGCCACTAAATCCCAGCTACAGATCAACATCTGTCACATGCCTTCGGGTTCCCAAAGCGTGACTGCACTTCAGATTTGGGGGCTGGAATGCAAGAGACAATTTTCCAACTATTTCAAGAGGAAAACTTAACTGAGACTTGAGCCCCCTGGTTTCTTTGAGTAACATTTTCATTTTAACTTCATCTTTCTGCAGCTCTCTCTGCCCAAATGTATTTTCTTAAGGTTTGAGCTTCTTTTCATTTGCCTGAATTATGTTTTCCAACCAACTTCCACATGTGATCACCTTAATGAAAAAAAAATTGTCTAACTTGGTACACAGAACTGAACAAAGTCACTGAACAGAGGGGAAGAAAAAAAAAAAAAAAAAAGGCAAAATACCCACATAAAAGTTCAGAAACCCAAGGTAAATGACCAAAGTGTTTCTGCAAACAGGGAAGTACTCGTTCCCTTCCTCCTGACATTTCCAGCCACTGTTTTCCTTCTCAGGTCAGTGCCTGCCAGAGGACAGGATCTTTTCTTAAGAAGACATTGCAACTAGAAAAATAACACAGAATGGCTTAAGGGCCTGATGGCTTTTAAAAGTGAATGAATCAACTGTTTTCCCTTAAGTTCATCCCCCCTTCCAAAGTGGCTGGCTGGGGAAGTGAGGCCACCATCTGTATAGCCCTTTCTAAGCATCACCACAGTCTGACCAAATTCTCAGAGCGAGAAAGAAGCTGCTGTGGTCAAAGTGTGTGGCACAGGGCTTTGCCAAGTGATAAGGAAAAGCTGATGGGCGCTGACAAACAAACAAGGCAAGGTCGGGGTCACTCATCTGCTCCTGCTCATGAGTATAAAACTATGGCAGTAGCACACAAGGTAAAAAATCCCTCAAAAAAATCCACTTCTTTCTTTCATCTCCATAGTCTTCTTAGAGCCCTAATCTATTTTCATACATCTCACCTCTGTAGTGTGTGTCATCTCCTCTCACCTTGAGCACACAGATAACTCAGTTCCGACACTGTCCTACAACTCTGTGCTCTACAACAACTCGTGCACAAGCCCTCGCCTTGACTGAACGCCCACCATTCCCAGCCTCAGAAACATCAGCTCAGCAAGGAGAAAAGTCTGCAGCTCTATTGCTGCCTAATCCCATGCTGCAGATGATTTTTTTTTTCCTGTATAAATTCAGCTTTTCATTCCTCACTGCGTGCCCCTTCTGCTGCTGCCTTGACTCAACGAAAAGCCAGAACGCCTTGAAGGGCAGCCAGATTGCACACAAAATACACAAGGGATGCTAAAGGTCCATCTTCTGCAGAAATCACTCAAGGCTGGATCATATGATGATGCTAACTCCCTGCCAGCCCTCTCCAAGATCATCTGGAATGGGCTTAACTAGAATTAACATCTTCAGAAGGGGAAAGGGGAGAAGAAAAAAAGAAGAAGAAAAAAAATTGCCTACTGTTTGCCAACAAACCATAAAAGCGCCGTTGAACTTCTCCTTTCTGTGCTCCTCAGATGGTTCTCTTTTTCAGATGGAAAGGGGAACTGTAAAAATAAAGACTTTTCTCATCCTCTTTCCAAACTGGCATGATGAACATCCAGAGTTTGAGGTTGTTAGGACGTTGGTTTGGGTTTTTTTGAAGGCTAAATGCTTACTCTAATTCCGAGGTTCATGGTCACACCATCCTACCACTAGCTGTGACTCCACTAGGCAACAACCTGTTCATTGCTGTTTAAAACAAAGCAGAGAGATCTTACTCTTGCACTGCAGTCCCTGTTCTGACACCACCTATCAACAGACCATTTCCCCTTGTTGCAGCAGAACAGAAGAGACGTCCATCACTAAGCTCTCAGGCCACATCTTGCTCAGTTACCACTTCCTCAAACCTGCTGACTTGTTTAGTCTGGTTATCCCTCCATTAGCCATTACTATCCAAATTAATTGCCCTTGGTTCAGTTATCCAGGCAAACCTTTAAGTCTTTGCAAGTCTGATCTGAGAGGCAGAAACCTCAGGTGGCACTTGATACAGTTAGATATTGTGCATCCACAGCCTTCTGGGGACGATCCACTCAACCGCCCCAGCCTTCCCTGTCAAATCTCTCTTCCAGAACTACTGCTCGATTTAACAGAGCTGAACCATGCCCTGCCTAAAGAAAGCACAAAATGTTTTCTAGTTCTCTGACACAAGGGAGTATGGAATAAAACCCTGGGTATCTATACCTTCCTACCCCTCCCTCTCAAGGGTTTCAGGTCCAAGTGGAACATCTCTTGGAACTCCCCCTACCCCTCTGCCCTAGGATGTAAGACACTAACTAGAGAACATCCTCCAACAAGGGCAGATCTGCCTCAGCCAGTTTGGAAAATTAAGAGAGGAAAAAAAGCAAGAGATCACTCGATTATCACAGCTGGCTTTTGCTGATAATAACCAGTTAAAGTTGCAATTGAGTTTAACTTGGCTCCCTGTCCCTTAATGTAAATATTCTGCTGCAGGCTTTAAACATGTTAACATTCAAGCATATGGTCAAAGCAGCACCCTTGTACTGAAACAAACATCATCAGCTTGAATAAAAAGCCAAATACACAAGACTCACCACACCACAATGTCTTATTAATAGAAAACTACTAACGAATATAGTTAATTACGGGACTGTATGAATAATTGAACTTAAATGGCTACAGTCCCATCACACAAATCTTTTCAGTCACCCTGCCAAAGGAATTGCCTCTAGTTGATACTTTTATCAGCATGACAGATTGGAAGAAAGATGAGAGCTCAGTAGGTCTGCACTAGATGCAGAAGTTTCTTCAAGTAATGAAGGATTTTAACCTTCTACCCCTGACAGCAGGTGTGAGGTGACAATTCTCTGTCAACACTTTAGAAGTGTTTACAGTGGCATTGTGTAACATCAGTAATCTCCAAATGCCAGCTCAAAGGGTTTGTGAAAACAATTCAAGGGATGCCAGCTGAACTCCTGCAAGGCAGCACTCCTCTGCAGTTTGGTTGCACGTCAGAAAAATACACGTTGGTTGGTGGTGTTCATGGGAGCTTTAGGATTCAGCTGGCAAAAGGACACAACAAATAGGTTTTAGTCCAGGGAAAAGTACTTTCACAAGGGGAGTCACACTTTTTTTACTTTTATCTCCTTCGTGAGGACAAGGCTTCCTTTTCTGAGACTTGGCAACACGTGGAACGTAAGACAAGGAAAACATTAAGATACAACACCATGAATCTAAGGTCCCAATATCCTAGATTTTTACTATTTAGGGTATGCTAAGTTTATCACTTAAACTTTAGTCCTGCTTACACAACTTGTGTCTTACAAGCAGCCACTATCACTCCATATAATCTGTAACTGTTATTCAAACAATAACACCATGGTATCACAGTACAGAGGTTGAGGGATCAGGTGTAGAGGTCTCCACCTACAGATATCAGCCACTGCCCCTCAGTAACTCTCTAATGTTCACTGCTCCTCAACTTCTCTCAGTAGGAGAACAGCTTTTCATTCTTCTCCAATCTCTTACCTGTTTTTTCTGCTTTGGGTGTAGCTCTTCGAGGTGCCGCGTGTATTTCAACAAACCTACTGCAATGAACCTACTGCACTGCTCTCTGATCATGATTACAAGTCCTAATGGATGCAGAAAATGGTTATGGCTGCAGAATGAGTTTTCATTATTCATATTCTGGAAAATAGCATATTTAACATCAGAAAAAATAGCTTCCTTGTTGTTACAGCAGATGAGCATTTCATTCTTATGGATACTCAGAATCATTCGACGGGTCAAAAGACTTCAGCTCAACATTTGTTTCAACATGAAGAATTTAAAAATAGGCATTTTTAAATAGGAAAATTTACAATTTGAACATTCAGAAAGCAAAACCCGATTATTACAACAGAGAACTGGAAATGAGTCAGCTACCTCTACTCACTGTGCAACTAATCATCATAAAGAAACAACTTTTGCTAAACATTTTCATAAACCTATATTTAGAAGGGGATTAGGCTTTTAAATTAAGAAGAAGAAAAAAATCAACCCACCCTGAAGTTTTAGGAGCTGGTGTGCATATGTTCATTAACCACTATGGTTTGCTTGGTCCCTTTGTGGTAAAGGGCACTCCCCCCCCTCCATCCTTTTTCTCCCTTCTCTGCAAAAATAACTTGTTTTTACATGAGATCACCAGATCGTGCCTTCAGTGAAAAATATCGCACGCTGTGCAACTTGCATACATTACACTTTCAGGCAGAGCAGAAGCATATTGGTATGATTCAGATCAGCTATACTACGTATATAACAAAGAGCTTGCATGTCACAGAAATATCGTTATGATATTTTCAAGAACTGTGTCAGTTCTTCCAAGAAGTGCGAAGAGAAACATCTACTGCTAATTTGCATTTCAGTTGGAGGTCCCATAAACCATTCCAGTTTAAGATAGAGAGCTAAGTGAATCAGAGAGCTACTTTTAACAAAGGAGATTATCATAATAGGAGAGCAACACCGTTACATGATTTCTAGATAACAAAGACATCCTGAGGTCCAGAGAAACATGAATGTCAAATCTCTTCTCATACTCAGATAAGCAATGCCTTTTTCCTTCTCACATTTGGGTCCCCTGGCTCTCTTCTTGTTCTACAAGAAAAGCTACAACTTTCTTGTCATATGTACTTCCTGATTTCCAAATCTTCACATCTGAGGAATAAATAATCCAGTTAAAGCAAGGCAATAATGAGGGGAGTAAATTTCAGTGAACAACTCTGCCAGGGGAATTTTGTCCTCACCTGACTGTATTTTCCCTCTCATCCCAGCTCTCTGGGGAGAGCAGGCTGCTAAATGCCACTCAGCTAGACCTGATTTGTTGGGTTTTTTTACCACATAGTAGGTCTTCTAAACACCTGGAACTAGTAGGATAGTTTCACTTTGACTCTTAAGCCTCCTATGATTTAGAGTTAAAATACTGAGAACTCCCAGGTGGTCACAAGAGACACTTTGAGATCAGCTTTTCTGCACCCCAGAAACACCACACAGAGGCCATTAAGGGACTTTAAAGACCTGCTTACGAATCGAGCCGTCTGCTGCAGAACTCACAAGGATGAAGATGCCAATTTACACCTTGAACTTTCACCACAACTAATGCTCTTTTCACTCTTAAGGTAATTATGCCATCAGACAGCCCTCAGGCAGATCAGACTAGCAAAGCCTGCATCTCCAGTCAAGCCCTTCAGGTCTGTCAGGGTCAGTAAGCTTCTCACTGTAAACAAAGCTGAATGCTTCCTCCCTATTCCTAGACACTGGCAGGACCTCTCCTTTCAGTGCTGGGGAAGCAGCAGGTTATCAATCCTGCTATGAAATCACATCAGGCTTTACAGCAAGGGCAGAAAAAAATATCTTGCACCCTACTGACTTAATATTGGTTTTGCCTCTTAATGGGACTAAAATTAAACTACAATCCATTAAAAAAAACCAAACAACCCAGCAAAGAGAAGCATGAAATAGTCCTTTGGGCAGTTTAGGACTGCTTCGTGCTGGAGCTCTCAAGTATTAATACAAGTTATGGTAAGGAGCTCCTTGCATAACATCTATGAATAGTTCTCCCCCCCCCACTGCAGAATTACCTTCTGTTCTTTCAGGGATTTTCAGAAGATGTCCATTGTTACTAACAGCATGAAAACAACCTCCTCACAGCACACCATTTTCGTGGGGGTTTTATTTTCACGATTGTTTTATTTTCACACTTTAAAGAATAATGAACATTATTTCCATCTAAGTAAGACTCAAACTCCCATTTCTGACTGGGGGGGCTGAAGTGTGGACTCCGTGTCAGCAAAAGGTACTATTTTGAGCAGCTAATGATTTACGCATGTAAAAAGAACCTTCACCATCATAAAAGTGAGGGGGAGGAAGAAAAATAACCTCTTTCCTCTGCAAAGCAGTCAAAAAGAGGAAATCTAGATGCTTGGAAGAAATATATACTTATATGTCATATGTACAATACAGAAAATATAGTTAAGATGGACTTGTTTCCTGGGGTGGGGGGGAGAATGGGTATTGATATCTCTCCAGGAAATACTAGTATCAGATATGAAAAAGTTATTTTCATAAAACTACTGAGAAATGGACACTGCTACACTAAGCTTCTTCCTACGATGAAATTCATTTTAAATGCAATAATACAGTCATATAAATACAAACAGAAAACCCAGCCTGCAGAAAAAGCCAAAATAAAATAAAGGATGTGCTTATTGCACAGACTTGTTTTTCCTGAGGACGTCTGAAGAAATACATTGAGTTTCTCTGTCCCATCCTCCTAACCCTCCTCTTAGCAGACATTCCCTCTCCAGCTACTCTGTTACGCTTCATTATTGCAATCCAAACCTCAGTAGCATTCAGGACATTTTAGCAGCAAGGCTAAACATGTAACAACAGCACATGGTTTTATCCCACCTGGGAAAAGTCTTTAGGAAATGCCCATAAGCACACATTGAAAGGAGTCTGAAGACTAGACATCACTTGTTGATATACTCTCCATGTAAAAAATGTCTTCACATTTTCAAATTTATGATAGTGTTAGGCATTTCTGTGCACTACAGTTTTCAGCTTTCCCAAGTACTATTTCTTATTCTCTTGCACAAAGGCTGATCTAATCTAGAAATTTATTTCTCCTTCTGAATTCCTAACCACATACAATCCATACAGTTATAAATTATTTGAAGTAAAAATGAAGTAGCTTCTGACCCTCTGGGTAGTTCAGAATGGGTGTGTGTAATGCTTTTTGCACGTATACAGCTTTTCACTGTCTCAAAAAAATAAAAGAATCAAGAAAAAAAAAAAAAGCAGCAGTGACCACTGCATAGGGAAGATAATTTGATTTTACAGAGTGCCCCTCATTGTCCAGCTGTCCCTAAACACTTTAGAAAACAGTAAGCCTCCCCGATGTACCACCACACAGGCAAACGCAGCAGCTGTTCTGCACTCACAAGTGTTCACCTCTCAGAGTAAATCTCATGAGCCCGAGACACTAGGGAAGCATTTACTCCTGGTTTTCAAAAAAGACCATTGTATCTGTAGGTATAATGCTGCACGTACTTAGAATGCTGAAGTAAAAAAGGAAGTATGGGAAATCAGCACTGCTAAAAAAAAAGTAGTCCTTAATATCTGAGGTTTATGATGCATTTTTCATACCACACCTGAATTCTACAATTCAAAACTATGCAAATGAAAGAACTCCACATACTCCAAAATGCAGGGCCCCAAACTGAGATCTCCAAGTGACTGGTGCTTATACAC
Source organism: Chloroceryle amazona (assembly GCA_027560015.1). Classification (NCBI taxonomy): domain Eukaryota; kingdom Metazoa; phylum Chordata; class Aves; order Coraciiformes; family Cerylidae; genus Chloroceryle; species Chloroceryle amazona. The sequence continues at coordinate 35,663 of JANHFX010018727.1, read as the reverse complement.
TAGACAATATTCTAGAGGAAAGTCCCCAGACCAGAAAAATCATCTCCTAAATCAAAGTTCCCAAAAGTGGAAGCTTTCTTACTAATAACTTACTCTTTGTAAGGAAAAGTTAGTTCTCTATGGCAAGCCACAGCCTAACATTTTCAACTCTTTGTCTTCCATTTCCATCATGTGTCAGCAATATGAACCTTTTGTTTCAGTCATCACACAGAGTAGACAACGCTCACCTTTGGTCTCAGTAACAAGCTGGATAAAGCTGTCTATCTATATTATCATTTCCTCTCTCTCTAACAACTGGCTTTTTTGGTTTTATTTTTAATGAACACGGTGGATACAGATAGGCCAGGTATTATCCTGCAGTAGGAAGAAAAAGACAGGTATTTTTACCATGAAAGAACAAAGCTCAGTTCTATGCAATTTATTAATCTTGTCTCATCGAATGAGGAATTATCAAAAGCCTTCAGGCACATACAATTCTAAAAATGGAAGCTTTCCATAAGGAAAGTCCTTCCTGTGTAATCAAGCACACAAGTTATCAAAACAGGATGTAGTACAGAGAGCACATGTGCATCCTTACTTCAGTTGCTATGGCTTTAGCCCTTCCTAGTTGAATTACTCTTTGGAGTGATGTTGTAATTGTGGGTTTTTTAAAGCCAGGATGCTCTGCTCCTAACTCTACTAAGCATGCAAAGACAACTGGGCACAGAAGTGAATGCAGCTCGGGAGAAAACACACAGTTGTGTATTAAAGAACAGGGTAAACTGTTAAGCCTATTACACAGAGATTGTCTGCTTGAAAAGGATTATGGTCAGGGTGGCCAGACAAAACCGAAGATAGGTATTAACAGAGTCCTCTCTGCACCTGATCACTGCATTATTCCAAACTCTGGAGAACAAGGCTGAAGACACCTCATCTCCCATCTTATTTGATACTACACTTCATGAGTTGGCAAGAGCAATTCTGGAGTTCTCAGATATGGGAACAAACAAGCAAGTCCTCCTTTTCCCTCTGCTCCACCCTGCACAAAGGAAGACACAGAAGGAAACATTCATTTTATAATGTGTTTATTTACATCAGAGAAGGTTTACACAAGTTGAAAAGTTGTTTCAACAGGAACCAAACAATTAGTCCTTTTGCTCTTCTTCATAAAAGGGATGACTCTTAAGATTTGATGATGCAGCTTCAGAGCACTTTGACAATCACTTGGGAAAAAAGTGCCAGGAATCAACTAAAACAAAAAAAACACACATAAAGAAAATGTGTTTAGTTCTATACAACTATCCAGACATAAACACTTGAAGGAGCAACAATCTCCCCTCCCATAACAATACTTCCAGGTGAACTCTCTCCCCAGCCTATGCAAAGCAGAGCCTCGAAATAACATCTGTTCACTTCAACAGTTTGGCTGAAACAATCCTGCAAGAAGTTCCAATCTTGATGTGACTATCCCTGGAAAACATCAAAGATCAGGCAGACTATGTTCAGTTGGCTGTCAGAGGTCTGAGATGTAATACTTCAGTAAATAAAAGCTATTTATTGGCATGCCATATTAGGGCAAATGGAATGCAACTTGCTTTCCCATGACATGGACTACCCAGATGTTACTTTGCAAACTATCTGGAACTCAACTCATGACCAAGTTTCTCTCTCAGTGTTTCTGTAACTCCCTCCATCTCAAAAAGCACGTATGTATTCTCTATAGCTACTGCCAGTAGGAAAAAAACCCTCTTTTTTAAAAAGTATTTAACAAAAATGAAAATGTAGGGTGCATTCTTATTTCTTGATGAGAAACACATGGTCTGTTAAGATGAAAAACAGTCATAACAGTGGAAGGGAACTTTGTCTTCAGAAGTTACACTTGAAAACTAAGCATGGCTAAGTCACTTTCAGGAGAAGGGGCTGTTTATTCCATTAGTTAGCTGCTGTGAGGAACGACAAAAACCAAGGCAAAGCAACCTTTCTTCTTTATAAAGAATGTCACGCATTTGCTTTCCGTGGTCACTGACAGAAAAACTTAAGTCTCCTCATCTTTTTTATGTGGACTACGATTGCACTCACACTCAAAAGTAATCTTCTCCCCCAAGCCATCTGTGTATTTCTGCCCAAGTTCTATTTAACAGGGGACAGCCATTACAGCCTGACAGAAGTATTATAATTCTCACGTGCACAAAGCCACCTTTTTACAACACAACCTCCTTTATGTCATTTTTAAACAAACAATTGCAGAAATTGCATGGGATCTGGGGAAATCATACCTTCTGGGGAAACAGAATCTCCGTTCACTGGCACTGGTGCCTAAGAAAAACAAACAAAAAGAAACAAAGCAACGTATTGTTGTTTAAAGTCTCACAGGTAGCACCCAAACTCAAAGCAGTTACACTGCTGAAATAAAGAGATACTAATAAACCCAGAACTTTCTATTGTCCCCACAGAACAATTCTCTACAAACTTGCCCTTTTTTTTTCCTTCCCCTGTAACTACTGGACAAATTTCTTGGTGACTCAAATAACAAACCACACACATGTAATGAGTGATAGATTAACATTTCACCTACTGCAGAGGGGATTTTCCTACTCTATTGTCTTTGAGGATAACAGGATTTGCTGCTTAGGTACTAAAGAGTAAAAATGTCTTTCCAAATACAAAACTCTATGTGTTTCAGTAGAAGGATGTGCATGGGAATACACGTGAGCAATGTAAACTGTGTGCATATATGCAAACACTCTTAATTAACTGTGTGATTGAACCCTCTCTCAACCACATGACAGAGTCATTTAGTGCTGTGCAAAGTGACAAATAGGTCTATGAGTCCAGGTCCATTTCAAAGCTGAATACACAGCTGCAGTATCACACAGCATGTTGTGTCCTATTCCTTAAAGGAAAAAAATAAAGCCAGTTTTAAGACCAGGTGAAAGCAACCTGCCTCACTATGAGGACACTAGTACCCAGCAACAAACCTCCACCGCCCTCCCATCAGCTCCTCACAAACAGACAAGTTTTCTGACTGACGTAACTGATGGGAAAGGAGCAGAGAGCACCTGAGCACAAGGAATCCTGCCACGCTCACTTGCACACACAGGTCAACTGCAAAATACACGGGGCTGTTGGCCTTTGCTGTGACTCAAGCCCACCCTGACAACACTTACCCAAGCGCATAACCCCAAGAGTAATCACTTAGGTGAACCATGCTAAAAAGAAACCACTTCTAAGGCTGAGTTTGCAGCTGTTTGAAGCTTCAGGAGAACACAGCTGCACAGTGACCACCCACGTCTTCCACACCAAGAGGTGGAACTTCCTGCCACTGCCTACCAGCATGGGAAGACATTAGTGACAACTCTTGAAGTAGCCAGCAGGCAGGTGAACTGACCCAGAAGTCACGCAGACAGTCCTAGCAGAGTGAAGCACTCAGAGGGAGCTGCTTTGGTGTGAAATTCCCTCATGAGCCAGAGGTGAAGCTGGCAGGTTGGTAGTTCCCAGGGTTCTCCTTTCTACCCTTTTTATAAATGGGTGCACTGTTTCCATCTTCCAGTCCCCAGGGTCTTCACCTGACCGCTGTGACTTCTGAAATATCATGGAGTAGCTCAGCCACTACAGCAGCCAATTCCCTCAGGACTCTGGGATGCATCTCATCAGGTCCTACAGACTTATCTACATTTGGGTTCCTCAGGCAGTCATAAGCTTGAACTTCTCTTACAGTGGGAGGAAATTTGCTCCCACAGTCACTGCCTTGAGGTCCATGTACTTAAAAGGTGTGGGAAGAAAGCCTGTCAGTGACAATTGAATTAATAAAGCTGTGGGTACCTCAGCCCTCTCTTCAGCCATTGTTACCAGTTTGCCAGTTGTGTTCACTGGGGGATGCACTATGCTTTCTTTGACCTTCCTTTGCTAGCTGACATACCTGTAGAAGCCCTTGTTATTTTTTGCATCCCTTGTCAAGTTCAGCACCAGCATTACCTTGGTCTTCCTGACCCTGTCCCTGTACAGCTGGGTATACTCTTCCCAGGATACCCATCTCTGCTCTCAGCTTCTACTAAGTCCCAAATGGAAAAGTCCTCACAGAACATAATGTGAGGAGAACAGCAGTTAGTTAACAGACTGTCCTGCTCACATCTGAATGACTTGAAGTACAGAGATATATACAGATTCAAATTCTACTGAAGAATTTTTGAATTATCAGGAAAAGCCAAATACTTTCCCCTGTGAGATACTGTTCTGCCTTTTGTCAAAAAGAGACATCATCTAGCAAAGCTTTCCTAGTTCATTTTCCAGTATTATAAGGGAAGAATTATGTGATGAGTCTGAGAAATGCTGCTCTACTAACTATATATAGATTGACTTGGAGATTTTCCAGCTTGCAAAGTCCTCAGCAGCTTCTTCAGAGCAAGCAGTTCTCAGGATTAATGTTAAACAAAGCTTTGGCTGCCCTGGTCAGTTTTACAGATGGCAACACTTAAAAGCCCGAAATGAAGAGTACATCTTCACACTAACACCTTCAGCTACAAAGCTCCATTTCTCCTGGGTTTAGTTTTCAACGTATACTAAACACTGGCTGAGAAAGAGATTAAATAATTTTCAGAGGCTAAAGAATACAGGAAATTTTCACCACCTAGTGTTAAAATTCAACAGGGTTTGTAGCTGGAGGGGGCTGGTGGAATTTTGGCTGGTTCAAATGTTCAACATGTGCTCCCATATGCAGATATTATCTTCTATCTCTTTGGGATTGACTGGACACAGTAACTTCTCCAGCTGCAGAATCATTCCCAATTTGCCATCAATAGAGATGGCAGCACACACCCCCACTGTCTAGAAACTAACTCACTGGAGTGGAAATTCCCCAACAGATAAACCATTTTAGTCCCAGATCTGTAAAATAATGACAGGTCAAATAACAGCACAATAAATCCTACTGAAATCAAAAGGACTATCTTGGGAACTACCCAATCAAAACCTGTATGAAATGATGATTAGTGCATAATTTGGTAAAGACTTGTTTTTCATTTGGTTCTTAGTTCTAGTTCTCTTGTTTAGCATAAAAATGGTTTTGTAACACTACTGAGTGGTGGTTTGTTGGTTGGGGTTTTTTTTGAGGGGGTTTGAGGGGATGGGAGTTTTGTTTATTGGTTGGGAGGTTTTTTGAGAACCTAATAAACTTGATTTAAGGCAATTATCACCCACTCAAAAATTCTGTAACTGGAATCTGACCCAGGAAACAGAACTGCAGAGAACCAGCTCTCATTGCACAAGTAGCTCAGAAATTTTGTAGCAGGCAAAATATGTTTCTTACTGTACTTGCATACAAAACCAAAAATCTCTATCTCTGCTTTCATTCCCCTCTTTTTATCCAGAAGTTAATAGAGGGACATGAGTTAGAAGAAAATGTATCTGCTTTTAGTTTAAAAACAAAAAAAAACACCCAAAACAACAGAAACAAAACCTCCCCAAGACAGACAAACACAGGCAGCTTTCATTTAAAATTACCACAGCCATTAAAATTCTGGAGCCAACACACACGTACTTTCACTTCAGTTTGAAAGAGATGAATGGCTGCCAACCAAAGCGGGCAGTGTAGTGTACTAGACAAAGAAATACCTGCTTAAAATGTGCAAGTCAACCTCTCTGCTTCTATTTGGAGTTTGATGATCCACTGTTCAGATTTAAAGAGCATTTTACTTTTTTTTAGTAATCATAGATCGGCAACTGCATGAAGTATGAACAAAATTTGTAAGAGTACTGAGGTTATTTTCCCTGTCTGAAAAGTACCAAGAGACAGTACCCTGCAAAGGCACAGTTAAAATACTTAGACTGAACTGAAACAGAGTGATGAAAGGGGCATGTGGTGACAACTTCACAAGACCAGCATCACTTAAAAGAAAATAATGTCAGGCACAAAAAGCCAGGAAGTAATAATACTTCATAAGAAGGCAAGAGTTTATGATGATAAAAAAAATTCAAGTTTGATATAAGATACCTATTTTATGAACTGGTTTTATTAAACTCTCTCCCACAAAAGAAGAAAAAATTTGATTCGTTATTGAGACAAATGGCATTTGATGCTGCTGATTTAAATAGATCATTATTTACCCTACAAACAGCACAGAGCACAAAGGAAATATTCCTGTGCAGCTTTGTCACCATCCAAATACATCTGAAGTTAAAATTTTAGTTGCATTTAAACACTCACTAGAAGTTACTGGAAATTTGAAAGTATAGAGGAGGTAAATATTTGCTTATAGCTGTGACTGAGATGTTTAAAAATGTATCTGAATTGTAAAGAGTTTTTCCTTCATTTAGAACTTACAATCTCATTAACCAACATTCACAAGCACAACCATAAAGATGCTTTTAAAGAAGTGCTGAAAGCAAAAGACCTGAATGTGAAAAGGGTTAAGTTTGATGCTCCTTTATGACTTAAATCAACTTTTCCTTGCAACTGAGAGTGTGATTTGCTTGTGATAAAACACCACACAGGACAACACATTCTTACCAGACGTGCTGTTGGAATGTTACCAGGACAGACAGTGGATGACATCTCCTTTGCCACCTGAACCTGCAGAATTACTGTGACTACTGGGGCAAAACCTAGGCAATGAGGCACCTGGGCAAAATTCCTGTGATGCTCTCCTGATCACGAGCACAAGCTCAAATCATGGCATGTATTAAAACAAAGCAAAACAAAATGAACAAAAATACCCAACAAAACCAAACCAACAAATGAGTAACACTTGGGGGTACTTTTCTCCAGGAAATTTCTGGTAACTCTGCTTAATTTCTGGCCTATCTTAAAATGGAATAAATTCTCTTCCACTGGCATTTGCACATGAAAGCATCAGACCTGCAGGACATTTTTCTTGCCTGAACAGGAAACTTGCATGTTTTAATTTTATGTTAATTTTCAGAATATGACAGGCATTCAAAAGGCATCCCCCTCTCCTACAGCAATGCATTTAATTATTCAAGCAGACAAACAAAGGCTCCCTTTAGTGATTAGGGACTACAGTCATCTAGTCAATGAGTTCTAACACTGGGTGGTAACTCATGGCAACAGGGGAGACAGAGAAGACAGCAGGCTAGATACAAATAGCAGTCCATCTCGCCATTCAGGAGCAGATGAAACAGCACAGCAGAGGGAGAAAAAAGAAACCCAAAACAAAACAACACAACCCTACCAGAACAGTAATGAACCTGCCAGAAAGCACAACTGGACCACTGCAATGAAAGGTTTATATTATAATGCTTCCATGTTATAAAGCCCCCACAACCTTTGTGCTCTTCCTTTTACTTTATGCCTTAAATTTTTATTTAAGGACCATTTTGGTTTAGCTACTTTATTTCAGTTTTGGAACTCCGAGTCTTCTTTTCCAATTAATAATAATTAAAAAAGCAGTGGAAAATCCCAATAATTATGATCCTTACCGACTGCACGATCAATCGAGCATCCTCCTCACTGCAACAGAACGGGCTGCCACTCACCAGCACATTTGTGCTGAAAAATAAAATTTGAAACATATTTAATCAATCAGTGCAAAAGAGACAGACACATCTATGGAAAAACAACAGCTTCATATATAGGGGTCAGAAATGTCTATCTGCAAGAAATGAGTAAGTGAAAACCACAAAGTAACCAGTAATGCTGTAAGGAACTGGGGTGTGGAAGGGTGTTCTCTGTTTCTCTGAGAGGGGTTTTAGGTCCTGAGTTCTGTATTAAGGCAAGCAGTGCTCACACTTCTGGCAGTTACTTGGGTACAGTTCGGAGGACTGCAGTTAAGAAGCTAAATATCCCCCCACAAGTCCGCAGACATAAACTGGCACTTCCTGAGGGAGTTAAGAACATCTAGATGGCTGGCATAGGAATATCCCCGTCTACTGTGCCTTGAAGGATGGCCAGATCCACTGATAGGCCACCCCTGGTTTGGAGTAACCTGCCTGCAGTGTTTAACAAGAAGGTCAGCATTTTACGGCTGCACAGAGCAGCAGATATCTGAACTGCTTCCAGAAAGCTGAGAAACTCTGGGACCAAATGCTTCACAGAAACATTTCCTTATGAATCTATATCCTTTCACAGGAAAAGTAACTTTGGTCATGAGTTTTTAAGGTCCTGTACAGTAAAACTTCAATTCCTCAGGAGGACTGGAAATTTTATTATTTTTTAATTTCATCAACATGAAGCCTAAAGTGCCTCTGAAATGATCAAGACCAAAATTTGAGCATTATCCTCCAGCATTCCTAACATGCTAAAGTAGAACTACCAAGCCTTCCAACTGCTAAGGTGACAATTTCTCAAAAGCTGAAGTAATCTATGTCACTTTTATATAAAATCCATATATTTTTGGAACCACTTACCAGTATATTGTCATACAAGGTGCAATTAATCATCCATAGTCATATCAACTAATTATCAATCAAAACCATGAGTATCACTGTCATCACAAAGTAAAAAAAAAACCTGTCTAGAGTGGTTTGTGGACAGCAGCCCCAAGTTTAATACCTCCAGCAGAGCACAAAACAGAGGAAAAGATCCAACTCCATACTTACCACTTAATAGCGCCTCCATCAGCCTTTTTATGAAGCAAAGCTTTCCAGTATTCATGGGTGGATTTAATAATTTCAACAGCAAAATCCTATTTACATTAAGGAAAAGTTTTATGAATTAAAATGTTATTAAGCAGGAAAAAAGGCACAGAAGTAGTTCATTAAAACATAGCATTTCATGTGTTATTTTAAGGGGCCTCCTGGAGGCTTCATTAAATCTCTGGAAAATATAACACCCTTTTTATGAAAAGAAACAAATTTCACTATCTGTCAAACAGACTGGCAACACATTCAGGACTTCCCCTCAGTCCACAGCCAGAAGACACTAAGGATGAAACCAGCCCTAGATGCTAAACAGACGCCTAGACTTGGAGAAAACTGTACCAGGTCCTAAGTGGGACAAAGTGAGTGAGCTGTGACGTTACACACATGCATCACGATCAGAGGTAAGGTTTCCCTTCTAGTGGCAAAATTTGCATTTACTTCATTAATTACCCAAAGATATACTTCAGCATTTGCAACAATGTAACACATCACCTGCTTAACAGTTCTGTTTGTTTAAAAGTAATACTGATGGCAGGGTGGGAATAAAAGAACAACCAAACTAAAGTAGTAATCTTCAGTTTAAAACTGAGTAGTAAACCCTCACTGTCCAGAGGATGGTATCTAGTCTGGCTTGCAAAAAGCTGCCAACAGAACATTCACATTTCCTAACAAGGAGTGAGTTGGCAAAATGCCACTGGAAGGAACATTGTGAACTTCACCAGAGCTGCTGGAGCAGAGCCACGGCTGCCTCACCACATCCTGGGTCTCTGGAAATGCTTGAGAATTATTCAAGTGCTCCAAACCAGCTATCTCGGGGCATTCAGTGCCTCAAGCCTGAACTCCAATGGCCTGACAGGGATATACCATTGAGCTGTCACTACAGAGCAACACTCTGAGCAGGAAAATCCCCAAGAGTAGTTCCTGGGAGAACAGGGGAGAGATCAGCTGTATCAAGCCTTAAAACTCCACATTCAACTGATTTAAAAGACTTTTCGTGCAGAGGGGAGTCAGGACATCTCATTAACCAGACAAAACATGTAAAGTTGCCTGTGCTGGTTAGAAGGCATTTTCTAACTTTGATAGCTCACTGCAAGGCTGAACTAGCTGACACATGGACATTATTCATTAGGAATCTGAGATTCTTTGCCAAAAACAGTCTACAGGAAAGTAAATAAAAAATAACCATGATTTGCAAAGACTTTTACTCAAATCACACCCAGTTTCCTCCGGAAAAATCCAGGTACTTTCTTCAGCAAGGTCTACTTTCAAGTCCCCTCTCCTCTGAAACACTTCCCATTTTCACTATAAATAGTTTTAAATGCCATTCATTTTTTCTAAAAATGCAAAGAAGATTTTTTTTTCAGCCTTCAAGCCAAAGACAGTTCAAATATTTTTACATAGAATTACCAGGAAAAGTATACCTTGAAAAAAATATCAAATATGAAAAAAATCTGCAACCCATTGTCTGTCTCCAATTACGCAGCCTTAAAAAAATGTCAGGGAAATTTATGTTAGGACTGAAAAAGTATCTGAAAAAAGACAATCTGTTAATTCCTCTGACAGGGAGAATGAAAATGCTGTGAAAAAAACCCTACAAACACACAGAGATGTGTTTAAGTCTTGCCAAGATGAGGATTGAGGGTTTTTTTGCAGACTTCCTTTAGTAACCTGGGCATTTTCCCTGAATAAAATGGAAGGCATCAAACATTATTTATTCCTAAGAAATCGCATTCAAAGATCCCTCCCATAAAAATCTTTTTGTTAAATCTCCTTCTGTACAATTCTAAAAATTCTAGGATGTATTAAAGAAGCCACACGACAGAACGATGCCTCTTTAATTTGGTATTATCTTCACCTTGTCTTTAAATTCTCCATCAAAAGCGAAATGATTTTCTGGTTTACCATCAGGGACTTTATATAATCGGAACCAGTCAACGGTAGCCTCAAGGTAACCTGGTTTGTGCTTCTTGACATCATTAATATCTGTAGGTTAAAAAGAGCAACAACAAAAAAAAAGGACTGGTCATTTTTACTCACAGTTTTTGTAACGTTCATTTTTTTAAAGCCTCGTAAAGGATCTGCAAGCAATTCGATCTCACTGAGCACTTTCAAAGTCATTAGGGAATTTTATTTTATTACATTAGCTGCCCACATTTGATATCTTATGATCTCACAACCACACTAAACAGGTAAACCAGTTGCCTCCCACCCTCCGGTAATTAAGACCCAAAGGGACAATGAATAAAAGGACTGTACTCGTGACAGGAGAGGAAGAGAATTCTGTATTTATAGGCTTTCATCTCAGTAGGTACTTCTTGCAATACTTAGATTACTCCGTGAGGCTTTTTTTTTCCCCCCAGCAACTGCACGGACTACAGGCATTTGTTGATACTGCAATAGCTAGTAAAACCAATTTCAACACATGGAATTTTAAACCAATACCTCAAAACAAAATAAAGGCTTCTGAAAGTTATATTAAAGTCATCCCTTTGCTCACATTACTTCTGAATTGAGACCAGTAGATACAAGACAGATACACGCCAGGAGCACCAAACGCTAACTGTCCTGCTAGCCCTGTACTATCTGCATACACTCAGTGGTAAGCCAATTCGACTTGTACTCTATAATCCTACCATGCAAAGATGGAAGAGGACACAAAGAGGAACACATGCCATTTGCAGGACACCCCTGGGGGGCAGACATGAACATCGCCGCAGTGGGTACAGAGAGATTAGTCACACAGTGATTCCGCTCGAGGGCTGTTCTGCTATAGCAGAGACACAGTTCATGATCTTAAAACACTTCTGCTGTGCATGTCAAATTTTACTGGGTTGTCCAGTAAGACATCACTCCTGTCACTCGCAATGCGGTGGTCCTACCAGCCCCTTGGCAAATTAACTCTCTTTTAATTGATTTTCATACAATACAGGATTTTGTCCTTTCCAGAAGCCAAACACTTTTTAGAGCTGGTGCAGTCATTCCCTTTTCATCTGCTTCCCTCTCATGGAAATGGGAGCTGACTTTTTATTGCTGTGCTTAGCATGCAGTCTTCCACATATTTCCAACCTCACTCTGCCCTGGCCGCCTTCCATGGTGGTGTTCTCCTTCTCTAGTGTTTTGTGAGTCCCTTGCTCATTTCTCCCTTCCTGATCTCCTTCTTGCTCTCTCTCCATACTGCTTGGCTACTTCATTCTCTTATCCCATAGATATTCCTCTCACTGACATCTCCTGCTTGGCAGTGATTCCTGATGGACACTCTTCTGTCTCTCCAGTCTCATAAAACAGATTTTCAGGGTTGCCCAGTCCATGGAATTGACACCTAGTCATGTGCTTCGAGTGCCTAAACATCTTTTAAAAATCTAGTCTGTGAACCTGAACAAAGACATTCAAGTATTTCTAAAGCAAATAGTAAGAGCAGGTAAAAAGTCCTGTGCTACAAACCATTCACTTCTCTGTAGACCCCCAAGAGAGTGAGCGTGTGGACTGAACTGTGCGACCGAACCTCCATGAGGTTTGCTGAGTGTTCCTAGGCATCCGAGAGATGCCACACCCAAATTCCACTGGATCACACACCATCCAAAGAATAAAGCATACAACTCTGAAGAACCCTATGTAAATTTTTCCTTCTGCACACACTTAATAGGGCTACGTGTTTATGGACTGAGAGTAAAACACATTTTGAACTTGGCTGCTGGCCATCTGCCTGTAGAGGATTAGGGAGTTTCACTGGCAGAATCCCAGAGAAAAGCAAGGGCACATAAGGCTGCTGGAGACAGGTATCCTGGCTGGAAGAGATGTTTAAGAGTACAAGAAGCTTTTCGCTGGGGTGAGTGGGTGGGTGAGACCAACCAAGAAGGAATGATTTAGAAAAGGGCAGCGTCTTGGATGGAGGCAGGAGGCTTCATCTGGGCACTTAATAAAACTGCAGCTCCGATTCAAATCGCTTTCAGGGCTCCAGTGTATCACCCTGTATTCTCTGACCAAGGGAAACATCTATTCTCCATCTTGAGCCCTTGTCACCTCTTCCTCCTCTTGTGAGGTCTGAACTGACAATTTCTAGTCTTGTCCAAAAGACATTATCTCCAAGTCTGTAAAGCCAAGCAGGCTGCTACAGCAGTTTCCTCATCTCCTAGCAGTGGATGAACTCCAGATCTCCATCTCCAATCACAACTTAAACTCAAGCATACTTTCTCAGACATCTCCTCCTTTTATTCTTGTTCCTCTTTCAGCAAACCTCTCTCCTAATTCTGCTTCTCCATTCTTCCTCCTTATTTCCCTCATATTCCCATAAAAACTTCATGGAAAGTGCTTTACTCTCTACTGACACTTGGGCCCTTCCCCACCTGTTGTTCCTTTTTTCTGTGCTTTCTTTCTAGTTCTTTAAATGACTCAAAGATTAGAATAGGCTTTGGGGCAGGGTTTCATTACATTCTTGAGACATGGATGACCATCTTCATGGATTGAATCGTCTCTGTGAATTTCACACTCTCTCTATTGAAAAATACCTTGCCTAGGTAAAAAGACTACACAGAATCAGGCTACAGGATTATATGGCCCTTAAAGTAGTGGCTGCTGTACTTTATTTCTGAGGGCTTAAAGGGGACAGTGGTTGCTTTTATTTCCTTGGTTCCTTGCAACTTATTCTCCTTCATCCCTATGCCTCGCATCACTATTCTTTATTATGAAGGACAGCTACTGGGCACCAAATAAAGCTTAAATGGTTTAAGAAAAAAAAAAAAAACAACAAATAACAAAACCTACACCACAGAACAAATGGGAGTTGGTGGTCAACAGCAGAAAAAAAAAATGCAACTGAGTAACAAAACAAAACAAAAAAATCCTGTTGCTGTGGAGTCAGCAGATAGCACAAAAGGGTGAGGAAAACAGCAGCCCTGCTATCACTCAACAGCTACCTCTTCAGTTCATTAAAAGGCACCATAGAAAAGCTTGAAAGACACCTGGTCTTCCACTTTGAAATTCAAACAGCATCCTTGGGATATTCAGCGAGAAGGAGAAAAAAAATACTTAAAAACCAGAAAAGCAAGCAAAGAAAGGTAAAAGAGTAAGATCATGATAAGCAGTACAGTGATCTACTGCATTCATATCTATAGAAGCTAACTGCATATTATAATAAAAACAAAACCAAACCAAATCCAAAAACTTAGCTGCTTTTCTGCAGCAGATACTGTTTAAACACTTTTTTTTCTGACCCTGCCTGCTTAGCTACACACTCACATGGATGGCAAAAGGGGCTGAGCAAGTGCAGGAGTAGCAAGTGTAATGCGTTTCATCTCTGTGAGGAAGCTCTGCTCAGAGTGACAGAGCAGAAAGGTCAGGCCCCTGCAGGTACGTTAGCAGCACGTACCCACTGGGCTCTAGGCAGTAATTTCTTTATGCTGCCTGAGTACAACCATAGGTCCCATTTTTCTAGGCACCAATGTGAAGCACCAAGAGTTAAAAAGAGATGGCTAATCACATTAAGGGTTGCAGTTTAGTCTCAATAAGGACAATCTCTAGAGGTTGGCACAGACAACTGCTGCTAGCTCTCTGTCAAAGGAGTGAGGCAATGCAAAAGCAGATCCCAATTCTATCTGGCTTTACAAAAGACAGCGACAAAAGCATTTGTACAAAAGTACCATTTTTAGTACAACAGATGCTGCTTCTTGCAAGCAAAGCTAAAACAACACGCTTGCAGCAAGCTTTTTAAACAAGGTCTGTGGGAAGAGAGGACATATGTTTCTAATAACATCTTATAAACATTTACAGGAAGCAGCAGCTACATTCCATATAAAGGCATTTGGTGTATTTTGTGCAGCATGGTGTGAGGGGGTAGGAGGGGAGCCTTGGTACAGATAATTAATTTCTTTATATTGAATGCTTGCACAAATCCACAATAAAGGTTTTCGGGGCCTCTGCTGCTTCTCTGCACAGAGATACACTCACATGCAAGGATTTATAACAATATATGGTACAAAGTACGTAGTATTATTTGGTTTTGCCATTTAGGATTTGATCTCTTCACTCAAAAAGCCAATCCTGAGTTGCAGAGTGGAGAAGCAACACAGCAGAGTTAACTACACCAGCACCAACAAAGCCGGCAGACATCACCAACTGCTGCTGAATACACTCTGGCATCTTTCCAAGTAAGCAACAGCAGAAAAAGTCTGCAAAGATTCCAGGCCAGTAAATAACCTCTAAAATACCACCCAGCATACATGATTTGTCCAATTTGCTCAGGGAAGGTAAGATGACCTTTTGAGAGTCTGATTTTCCATAAGCTGCTACAAACGCACTTCCCGCTTCTCCTGCCAATGATTTGCAAAACCTCTTGTCCACCATGAGGATGCCATATATATTTAGACCAAATTACAGCACGAAAGTACCACTCAACCTTTCTCAGCCCAAACCACATCAGATATGGTATGTGAATTCCAATATATTAAATTCAATCCAAATTGTGAGATAAGCAGAGGAGCAGACTTTCCACTCCAAGAATTTGCTGCTTCTCTTGGCAAGCATTATCCAAGAAAAGCAACCGAACAAAAAGAAACAACACAAAGCAGCCAGGCCTATTACACCACCAAGATTTAGTCATTCAGTGTGCAGGGAGCTTTTAGGCCCTTTCCCAGACTTCCTTGGTCTGAAGTTGCTTTGCTGCTCTGCTAATGGCCATCTGCCTAGCAACCATCTGGGCAGAAAGACAACGCAGTGGTTTTCAGGTAGCCACAAAGAGACCTTATTGACATCGATAAATCTGAAGACGTCCAGTTTGAGTCTAAAAGGAACTTTCTTACACAGAGACCTGCGTCTGACCTACATCTTGTGTTTGCATTGAGATTGCCCCATACCTACCAGTACTAAGTCGTCATTTCCAACAGATTACCTTTCAAAGTCAGTCCAAAAACACACTAAGCCCCTGCTACTCCCACTGATGAGACAGTTCCCACTTGAATAGGTGCTAAGCATTGCTTATCATTCCTGGGTATTGTCACTATAACAGTTTCTCATTGCTCGGTGTGAAAGCGAGAGATCTAGGCAGGGTTTCCAATTTAAACCAGTATTTATCAATAAATGCCTGCAGGACACAGTACAGCAGAGTGCTATGAATAAACAATGAGAACCACTCAGAAGTTGGGACTGCTCACTTTTAAGTTCTTCGAAGTCTCAGAAAAATCAATTGCACTTATGAGAACGATCACAATCCCAGAAGGAGAATATACAGAGTACCTGGGGTGTGCTTAAAGCAGCGAGAGGAGTTAACACACTGCGCGGGCTCAGGATGGGGTTTGCAAGTAATCACCACTCTGGTGTCTCGGAATTATCTTTTCCAAATGTTCACTGCGAGCTGTGCACATACTGAGCTGAAAGCAAATGTGATGGTTCTCAGTCCAATTCAAAATGTTTAGCAAATGACACAAAAATGACTGGACAAAGACTTAGAAGGCAACACTTAGCCTCATCTTTCCCTAGGAGGCCACCGCCATACACAGCAGCATGTCAATTACTGAGGGAGATACCAGTTTTATCTGTAGCCGCTATCGCTTTGTGCTGAAATAATTAACATCTTTGGGAAGGAGGAAAAACAAGTGTAAAAGGACATATTGTACTGCCTACTCCAACAGATTTGTTTGTTTTCAGACTGAAGGAGGATTGCTGTTAAACACTGCAAGCTAGTCATGCTCTGTGAAAGCAGATGGGGGCTTCCCCCCCCCAATTTTCTTTTGTAAATCCTGGACTGCAACTCGAATCCCAAAGATAATCATATTAAACTAGATAAATATTTCTGCACTTCTCTGAACCTCTAAAAGACAGTTCTCTTCTTGAGGTTTTGCACCTAGTCTCTCCTGAGAAGGGATGCACACAGGAATCAACTAAAGGCGGTAGTTTGCTCATGTTTTCTTTAACAAGACTAAAACCCTTACTCCCCTCTCAAACGCATTAGAAGTGTAACACAGCTAACACAAAGTAGTCACTACCCAAAAAAAACCCAAATAAAACAGAGCTTTCAAACAGAGCTACTTAACCTGGTGGCATAACTGTCTCAGTTTTGCCCTTGCATAGTGGTCTCCTTTTAAATTCTCACCCTCACTTTTCTGAGTAAACTCTCTCAGAAATTGCTAAGGAGAAGTTAGAACAGTGTATAGAAATAAAGTGCTAATTATTTGTCTTAACTACTGACACATACCACATTTCACTATGCATTACAGAGGTTTAAATTGATACCAACATTAACAGCAAACTGTAACTTACTATTTCCTTAGATGAACTTCTTAATCTTTAACTGTCAAAGTAGTTAATGAGTCATAAACACTACATAGTAATCTATCTGCCCAATTATTTTAATTAGCATCAACCTAAGAGTTCCCCTTTCTTCATCTTCTCTTCTCCCCTTCCTTCCCCACAAGCCAAGTATTCTCCATGTAAAAGCAACCTGCAAGAAAACTGAGAATGAAGGGCCAGTCCAGTGATACTCTTACTTTACATCCAGAAACCAGGAAAAAAGTCTCAATGGCCAAGAAACCCAATTCCTTAAAAAGCTACCGGATAGTCCCGTTCCTACAGCAAGGCCACTTTGTGCCTTGGTGCTCCCAACCAGCAAAGGGCCAGCTCTGACCTCACATACCTGAGGGTATATATGGCTGATGGTCTCCTAACAAGCACTAACTTCTAGACAAGCCACCTCCCTCAGTTCTCATGATTCCCAGTAACATTGTATTTGAGGAGGCGAACCTCTGCCACTTCAGAGAAAAACTCTCCTTTACCTGTCCTGTGAAAAGCTAACTCCCTGCAGCTTTAAAAAAATCTCTACCATCTTCTCATCCAACAGTGCAAGCAGAATTACACCTCGTGCTATTCACACTGACACATTTTCATATGTGAATTCCATTTGGACACCAGAAGCACGGTCACAAGGAGGACAAGTCTGGACAGGATATTTCCCCCTGCAGAGTAAGTCATCAACAAGGCTGATACCAGGGTGAGCTGCATCAGCAGTTTACTTTGCACATTTTCAAGCTAAAAGGTGAAACCTAATCATTCATATTGGGCAACAAACCCTGGAAGTAACCCAGTTACAACACACTGGAAATGTACAGCCCTTTTCAGAACACAACACAATGCAAAAATAAAAGGAACAAGCACTTTCAACATGGAAAACAGCAGTGTGCTACATAATCTATTACGCGGGAGATAAACCTGTAATTTTAAGAGGTCATTTGCTAAAGCAGTTGTGTTTCAGAAGTCAAAAGACTTGCTGCATGACAGGTCTTGAAAATCCAAGGGAACATTTTCAAAAGCTTAATGTGAAGGCCCATCTATCCTCCTTGAAGGAAGCACCACCTGCACCACAAAGCTGCTGTCTGCCTGTTCTGTCCTGGGTGGCCTAAACTCAGGCATCATTCTACCGTGCAAGATGCTGACATAACTTGGATTAAGGTAACAATACTTGCCGTGAATTTTCTGAGCTTCTGGGTCATCCACACCAATAGCAATGATCTTCCAGTCTGTCTCTCCTTCATCAACAAGAGCTAAAGCACCCAAGACCTTCACCTGGACAATCTCACCAGAAGAACGAATCTGAAATAGAACTTAATGTCACAAAGATTTGAAAAGTACTATAGAGAATTTCTCTTTAACCTTACAGACAAAAGATTTTTACTGTCTTTTTGACCAGCAGCTAACAGAACTGCAAGATAGATCTGTAAACACATCTATTTAACATTACCAGCCTTTCTCCCACCATTGCTATTCTCCAACCCTCAATTCTCCAGTCAGCATTTAAGCAGACTACAAGCTAGAAAATTTCTCCTTCTCTGCTACCCTACTTCCCCCCAACACACCTTCTTCATTGTCACCCCAAACTGCAGGTCAAAAGTATCTATTCATTTTTTAACTCATGGCTGCCTCTTGACTCTCTCTCAGCTCTTGGTCTTGGTCTCTCTCTTGCTGTTCCCTCCTCTAGACTCAAATCCCCATATATAAATACATACCCCTCCCCAGAAATGCCAGCACAACTTTTTGGCATTTTCTTGGGAACCTTCTCCCTAATATTCCTTTTATTAACTCTTTCAGGATCCCTTGACATTCAGATTTAGGTTCCTTTCCTCAAAAAAAGCCACCTTTGCTAGGTCACCAATTCGATTTCCCCTTGAATAAAATATCCCAGGAGACCCCTTGTCCAAACTCCCTCATTTCATAACCCTATCTTTGATAACACAGATGACTGCTCTATTCTTTGCTGCCTCCATATATGTACATTTTTCTTTCAGTGAACTAAAACTTTAACTTGTAGCTACACTGGTGTTTGCTGCAACTTTTTAATCCATCCACACTCCCCACCTCATAACTGCAGCACTGAAACGAGTTCCTGTCTTCTCCTCTAGAAAAGAGGGATCTACTTCCATCTGCATCCATGAGAAAACTCACACCTCTCTTTTTGTGGGTCTGACCTTGTAATTTTGTGTGCATAACACTGCCATACTTCCTCATCTTTCCAATACTGCTAACAGGGGAAAAAAAGGAAATCTCCCCCTTCCTGAAAAATCTTAACCCCTCCTCTGTCACCCAAGACTCACTGCCCAGCCACAGAACTTCAGGGTGCTGTTCTCTTATCTTCCCTTTTATCCAGTACACAGGCTTGACCAAATCCTGGTCTTCTCCGTTTTTAAAAATCCACCACTTCATGACCTATTCCCTCCTGAGATCCTCTATTTCTACTTTTGCCACCCCCTGAGACTATGAACATCTTTTCTCATTTTCCATCTGTCCTTCTCATCCAGTTACCAAATTATGAAATTGTTACCGAATTATTAACCTTGATAAATTAATCTTGATAAAGACAAACCTTTGAACCTATTTCACAAACATCAATAGGATCATTATCCCCACAACATCCTGTAATGTCATCTGTATGGTTTGGATCCTCCCAGGTCTGTCAAAGGAAAGAGAGTTATCCATTACCAGCTGATCCACAATTACAACTTGTCTAACCACTAAATTACTAAGATTAATAAAAATACCAATAAAAGCATCAGCTGTCTGAGAACAGCCTTGCTCAATGGGAGAAGAAAACAAACAAAGAAACAGCCAATGGACTGATGTTGAGTAACTCATACTCAGGACAAATAACATGAGGATTACTGAGGACATAGTTAAAAAAATATTAACTGCATCTGTGACTCATTAGATACACTTCATCAAATTGCAGTGATTGAGGGATCAGAGGACCCTGAGTATGTATTTTTCTGGTTATTAGTGGCAGTGGGATTAAGGTAGGACATCCTGCAATTACATTCTTATTATATACTCTTTAAATACCATGGCACTTACATAACTTGATTTCAAAAACATCTCAGCTTTGAGCTAACCAAACTCCTAGTTATGATTTGTCAGCAGCCAATTAGCTTTTTAAAGTTTTTAGATTTAGGTATGAAATGTTTCTGAGTATTGAGATGTGTACATTCCAAAGAACAGCTAACAGCTTAAGACCAAAGAAGCTTCTACAGGAGGCAAGTTCAATTCCTGTTCTTGAGATCTGTACCCCAACTTAATTACTAGACCAGTGTTGTCTCATCTCTTTCTGGCTAGTAATAGTAACTCACTCTAAAGTTGAGAAGTTTCCCTGGTAAGAATTTTGAGTCCAGTGAAGTTTTGTTGGAAAGGTGTTAGAAAACTTTTTTCCCCAAGAAGCTATTCTGTTAGCTCCTGCTGTCCATGGCCAAACCTCCACCCTAAACTTAAGCCTTGAGAACTTGACTGATACTAAAAGCCAGAATGGTGAAAAGCAAATGCTCAGGTGTTTAGGGAGCAGAATCATCACCAAAAAAGATTTGCTGAAGTGGAGTTGAGACTATTCCAACTGAAAAACTTCCAAAGTGCTTTTTATTTAAGTCTGCATTATACCAGTCCTATTTTCCTGCCCAGTTGTACCTCTCCACCTGAAGGTTAAAAGGAAAGCTCACTGGGCATGGTATTGTCCTCTTGACAATACAGCAGCTCCTGCAATAATGACAGTCCTGGTCTCCCTTTTTTCTTTACTGCTACACAGCATAAAACAGCAGCCACAAATATCTTATCTTTTAGGCCATGCACTATATTGAACAGGCAACTGTTCATCCTGATGATCCTGTGGTAGTGGAGACACTGAACTGGATTTAGTTTGTTACAGCTGCTTGTAGGAATCTGGACTACCTTCTACACTTCAACCATCAGAAGTGTAAGGATCCAAATGGCATTTTAAAGTTATTACGGAAAATAAAAATGACAATTATCTCCAGCCCTCTCTGACTCACAAGGTAACAACGAGAGCTGAACATTTCTCCTGGGGAAAGCATCATCAGTCCAAAATAATGTGCTTTGTGCAGTAAAATATTAAAATGTTTAATTTTAGCTTTGTACTACGGCGTATGTGAATTTCGAAACATTAAATGGAACTGCTGGTTCCCAACTAGATCTACTTGGAAACTTGGGCTACTGCGACTGCTGGCTGGCTAAGAACTTTGTTGCTATCTCCTCTTCGGGGATCAAATACATAAGCAGATTTTAATGACTAAACTTTTATTGTTTATACAGTTAACTGTAAAGAAATGACACCATGTTCTTCAGTACTAATTTGAGCCCAATACGTTATTCACAGAAGTGAAAAAAAGTTTAAAAAAAAACCCTTTTCATTACACTCAAACTTTCAGCCATTAGCTGGGCTTTTTCAAGGCTCCAAAGTTTTTAATGTGTCAGGATCAGTAAAGTCTCACAGTTCAAAATGAAGTTAACTAAGGCAACTGAGTTTTAATCTAAAAAAGAACAGCCCTTCCAATACTTTTTTTTTTTAAGGATATTAAGAAATCCCTATTAGAATTTATGCTGCAACACATGAAAATCCTGAATTAGTTGGGTTTTTTTTAAAATGTCTTGTTCAAGCAGAAAAGGGCCACTTGACAAAATATTCTTAAATGGCATATCCTGACAGTTTAATTCTGTCACTGCAGTACAGAGATGCAGACCAAAGATTTGAGATTTCTCAATCGTTTAACTCCTTCCTGAAACACAGCACATATTTACACCCACAGCCAGAATTTATGGACACAATAAAGCTCAAATATATATATAAAAAAATCCTAATTTACAAATGTATCAAAGCAAAACATCCCTCCTGCAACCGATTTGCATTCAGGCAGTAACCAAGATTTACAAGGCAATTTACAAAGACGACAGAAAACTTTCACCATTAGAACAAAAATGTTACCTGTGGGAGGGCACCATAATTCCATATATAACCCTTGTGAGGAAAGATATTTGCCACATATCGAAGCTTGCCTTTCTTTATATCTTGTTTAATGGGATTCAACGGCTCCTCGGTGGCAATCTAAGCAGATCGTGACAAAGAAAGAGAGAGAAAGAGAATGGTAAATTGGAAAGCAATTCATTCTGTATCCAACCAGTTAGAAAGATTCATCTGGAAGCATGTGCTCGTGGTTTGAGAAGTATTAAAAGTACGATGGCCTCAATCTAAGTCTCAAGGGTCAGGTTCCAAAAGCAGCTTATTAACGTTTTAAATAACATTGTGAAGTATGCAAGAAAAAAATTAACCTAGAAGAAAAAGGCATAAATTTATAAGGAGATAGCCCTGGATCAAACATAAATACTGGAACTTAATACTAACTTAAGTTAGCTCTTGCACTTTACAGTACAAGTTCAACAGACACGCAAATGGTGGCACAAGTTCTTCTGACAACAGAGGCTTTGACAGCAAAGGGGAAATGTTTCATCTTCTTCTCACCCTCTGTTCGTTGTTTTTCTGTTGCATATATCCCTTCTCTCCATCACCTCTCAGCATACTAATGGCTTTTTAGCAAGCACAAGTTCTGCACAGTCACCAAATGCCAACTTAATGCAGACTGGGAACACGTTAAGCTCGCATTAGAAGGAGGCTTTCTTACTCTCAAAGAAGCACTCACAGAAGGACTGAACTAATTAAAGCCGAACAGTTTATTACTGTCATCATCCTCACCCAAATCTCAAATACAAACCCACTGCCGTATGTTACCTGCCACGCATCACTGTACCCATTCTTTTAACACTCCACACCACAATCCCATCCGCGTTATCTTGGCTCTTGCTTACAAACATTCACCTCAATGGCATCACATTTGTTGGAGGCTCAAGTGGTAACCCTGGCTCAGGTGGTCCGTAGCTTGCACGCGTAATCACACAGCCCTTAGTCCATACTCATTTTAGAACACACTTGTACCTAAAGCACCACCACTCAAGTCATCCCAAAGGAACTCCACCTTGTCGAACCAGAACAAGCTGTTCCTAGGATGCACTTATTCCACAAATAAACCCACTAGGCTCTACTTTTAAAACACCTCCCTGCAGGAGTAGATACTTCCAGTCACTGAGGTCCCCAAGTATTATTTTTTTTGTCACAATTAAATGCTTTTTCATTTGCAACTCCATTTGTCAGGATTTGGCCGAGCACACTATACAGCTGAAATGAATTCAACACTCTGAGGGGAATGTTCTATGAGCAAGCAAGAGTATGACTAGTTGTTGGACAAGGTCTTGCAAGGCAGTACTCTAGGACTCTGTTGCAGGCATGCTGCACCCTGCTGTCAGAAGGCTGTCAAGAAGCTGCTCACCTGTGGAAGGGAAGCAAAATTAGAACCTCAACAGTTTTTATAATCACAAGGAAAGCTTCAAATTGATTTTTTTTTAAACAGAGAAAATTTTATGTGTAAAGAGCAATTTCTGTGCAGAAGCAACTGCACTGTCATAACTTTCATAAATACCAAGGTATTTTCCTTAATTACCTCCATTTTTGCATTCGTCCAACGGGGTACTTCTACAATCATATTAAACAGGACCTAAAACAGAAAAAACAATGACAGGACTGAAAACAAAATCCACTTAACAATTAACATTTTATAGCAGGACAAATTCTCTCCTCTGTATTCAGCAGCAGCATACCTCACTTCTCTCTGTTCCAGCTGCTTTTACATTAGGTACAATACAGGAGTTCCACACAGTGATATTCAACCTCATTGGCTCGTCCTTTGATAGCCAACAGCTACAAGTAGTGGAAATTCACATGATGTTTTTTCATTCCCATATCAATATTACTCCTCACAAAATGCTGAGGAAGTCCATGGAATGGTTTCCCACAGGACAGTGGTTCAGTCTACTAGTCAAAGAGGACTGGATACTCCTACAGGACAAAGTTAGCTTTCCTCAAGCACTGGAAAGGATGATGTTTTTGGTTTTTTCCCTACGGATTTCTTCAGGTCCTCCTCTTTTGCCACATTCATTTTTTTCAGAAACCTCTGCAAATGCAACAGCCACTAACATTCCTGGTTCTGTCAAATCTGGTTGAAGTGAGGCAAAATGAACCCAAAAGGAATAGCAGAAGAGGACATGGACACAGACACCTCAAGTTTGCATTACTTTTCTTCCTAACAGAAACAAAGCTGTTTGAAGAAGGGGAGTGTTGGTGGAATAAAACTAAACCACATAATCTTTCAATGCTTTTAGAAGAACAGAAAACAGTCAGCGCCCTTCTTACTGAGGAGGTACAACTGATACTTTCCAAAGAGAAAAGCTAACTGCAGCGAGGTTTCTTCTTCTGAAGCTGTCAAAATTAAGCACTATCAAGGAGTAGAATATTAATAGAAATGGTTAACTAGCCCAAACCACCACCCAGCAACATCTACAGTCTATTTTCTCATAGATTACTAAAATAACCCCAAAATAGCACATTGTCTGGGACATCTCACAGCCAAAGAAAACCCACATTACTATTAAAAATCACTACAGCTTCAGGAAGGACAAAGTATGTTTTTGCAGAAATTTGTAACAGAAAAAAAAAGTTAAACCACCTGAAGACTTGTACTGACTCTTTAACTACACTGCAATTAAGGTCCCAGCAGACTGTTGTGTATTTGTATTTTTGAAACTTGTATGCTGCAGCTGCAACAAACAAAGACCATTACCAGGGTCAAACCACAGTCTGATTAAAGTAATACCAATGGTTCTATGATTTCCTCCCAAACAAACCCAAAATGTGGAAAAAAAGGAAAATCCAACTGTCACTCAGCACTTCTCCCATGAGATCACAAGCCATACACAATCCTGACAGCAAATGCCAAGTACATTTAATTTAAAATTTGCCATCCGTAAGTATTGTGCCTATATTGAAATGAGTGTCATTCAGATGGCATCACTCTTACCAATCAGATCATAAACAAATAAAACAAAACAGCAAAAGGTGCTTCAAATCAGGTTCATAAAGTGCACCTTAAGTATATAAGAACAGTCATAACAGAGAAGTAATCAGAAAGAGAGCTCAAATATGTTGTTACTAAGAAAGCAGACAGAACAAAGCAATATACATGCAGCAGCAGGTAAGGGAAGGGTTGGAAGACAGCCAAATAAAATCTGCTCATCCACCTGGGAAACACTGGGAAAAAAAGAAATGCACAGCATGAAAGCCAGTGCTGACAAGAAACTCTTAGGGAACTGCCAAGCAGGTCAAAGAATTGTTCTGACTGGTAGATACAGGCAGCAAACTTACAGACTACTCCTGGAATTATACACGATGTCTTCCCCTCCACCACAATCCTGTACCTTTGCTGTTTAGATGGCACTGCACGTTTTCCTGACCATGACTAATACTACGGCTTCAGCAGCCTGTGAGTCTTGGGTTTGAGCTTTTTCCAGGTCTTCACCAAAACAACTCTCAGGGCTGGACAACAACTGGACTGAAATGAACATAATATAGCTCTCAAAAACAAACAAACCAACTAACCACTTGGATTTAACTCAGGCCTCCATAATTTGTGGTATCAGTCAAATGTGAATTGTCAAGAGTCTTAAATATGACAGCCTGACAGATTAATTTGTATGCCAAAAAAAAAAAAAATCCCCAAAAGTACTCTC
Organism: Chloroceryle amazona; assembly: GCA_027560015.1. NCBI lineage: Eukaryota > Metazoa > Chordata > Aves > Coraciiformes > Cerylidae > Chloroceryle > Chloroceryle amazona. Next base: position 10,160 of record JANHFX010018727.1, on the reverse strand, counting down.
TAATGCTAAGCTGCCACGAGCATTTACAAGAGATTAATAACTTCATGCAGTGCTTACATTTAAAAATAAAAAAGTTTTATTTATAGGGTAATCACATTTTCACAGTGATGAGACAAGATTCACTGGCGTGGAAAGAAGAGCACATACTGGAGAGCTTGACAGGTAGAGAGAAGTACAGTTCTCTGGGTTCTTTTAGGGTTTTTTTTCTTCTTCTTTCCTACCTTGTTTCCCTCCTTGTCTAAATATCACTCAGGAATTTTTCCATCATTCTTATTTTCCTAGATCAATCACCTACTCCTGACCACTTCAATGTTCTCCCCCACTCCTTGCTGCAAACCCATCCCTGTCTGAGCTGCAGACAGATATGCCAGTGTCAGACACCACCTGTGTTCAGAGATTACCACCTGCATACGCCGTTCAGTGGTTAGTTTGGGATGGTGAATGCATCTAGTAATGGATATTTGTATCTTTATTTTAAATAAGTTAAAAAAAAAAAATCAACCCCAAACAAACAGAGCACTTCACTGCCTCAAGCAATGGTGAGAATTTCAACAGCCCATCTGACACACCCTCCAGTGACAGAAGAAAGATGTCTCATGAAATGAAAGCTATTACTTGGGAAAGTTTACCATTTAACTGCCATTAGTACCACAGCAGCCAACCAGTCTGCCTATGAGCTCGCTGCTTGCCACAGCCCAGATTTAATCCAGCTCTGCAAGCGCCTAATGCAGAAGGGACTCCGAGTGACGACAGCGCACTGTCCAACGGGCCAGATGGAGCAGTTCCTACAGGCTAGCCTCATGCCAACTCTGCTGGCTGACGGCTTCTTCCAAATGACAGTCTCCTGGAACGTGCAAGAAAAGAGGACGAAACAGTTTCCTAGATTCAGAACAAGGGACAGAACCCATCTGCTAGGGGAAGTGACCTGACAGAGCCCAGAGGGACTTTCAGTCCAGGGTATTACGTAGCTTGTTTGACCGGGTTAATGTGAACAAAAGACAGACATTTGTACTTGGGCTCTATTACACCTTCAAGAGTTGATAGGAATAAAAACATAAATAAATACAGTACCCATTTGCTCAACACAGAGCAGGCAAAAGTGCATCTCCCAATTCCTAAAACTGATTATGAAAATCAGCAGAAAATGACATCAGAAGGAACAACCAGTATGTCCAAGTGATATCCTGTATTTCCTAAGGACTACACAGCATGTACGTTACATGGGAACTCACGTAGGATGTAAAGAAGTGTTTGCTTTTTTGGGGTGTTTTCTTTAACACTGCTTGGCAACTCACTGCATTCCATTTCACTTGAACATCATTTTTAATGTATCATGGTATCGCTTTTGCCGAGTCGAGCAAAAATGTCTCTCACATAGAGAAGAAGAATGGTTTTTCTTTTGTGAAATAAGAAAACCATAGAAAGATAAAAAGATACACAAATATACTTCAACATATTCATACAGCAAGTATTGAGAAAAGCAAGGGAAATACAGACTGTTGTACCCAGCTGAGTCAGCATTCTCTCTGCTGAAACTGATCATCAAAAATAACTACTAGCTCTGGCTGTACAGATTCTTACAGAAGATAATGCATTTTGATCAGGGTTTGCTATGACAAACCTGAATATCATAGGAAGGAAAAAAAATAAAGCATACTTCTGGCACTGTTTTTACAACCTGCCCCTCTGGATTCCCATATACCCTTCTTGGAAACAATTCTTCCTTGCCTGCCTTTCCCTTTCTTGTTCCATCATTTCCTTTCCCAGTGTTCCCAAGGTCCTTAGCTGGCACATTTGAGGGGAAGGGTTTCAATAGGTATGACTTTGCCCAAGGGTTGCAACACTTAATGCTCAACTCTGAAAGTTCAGCTAATTTGAAGCAGAAGTGGAACAACCCATGCAGAGTGAGTAAAGTGACAAAAGACATAAAGAGAGGAACAGTATAATTTCATAAAATGACAAACATCACCACTTTTTAACGCCTGACTGCCATTCACTGTCACTGCTGAATGACAGAGAGAAGAGATATACTAAAGCTTATAATTACTTTAGTTGTTTTTATAGTAGAATGCCTAAAAAAAAATAATCTGAAAGCATTAGAGGCAGCATTTGGGGGCTGCTGACCCTTCCTAACAGAGAAGCTCGTAAGACAGAGGAAAAAGCGGTTATCATTTCCATTTCTCTTCTGTCTGCTCATTTGCAGTCTTGCAGGGCTTCTCTTCAGGCATCATCTGAACGTGGCAGCATTCATCTGAAGACTAACGAGAATAAAAAAGATGAGCTGCAGTCCAGCAGCAGTGTGAACAAAGGATGATGCTTAAAAGGAAAGCAGACTGGGGGGAAGGAGAAGAAAATCAGGACTTTCACAAAATACATCCAGAAATAAATGGAGGAGCTTGCTTCTAAAAGCAGTACCCATGCTATAAGCATTCCTGATGTAACACTTGTTATGAGATATTTGCCAATGAAAACAACAAACTAGATGCCAACATCTGGAGACCAAATATGCTACAGCTGAATGAGAAGTCAGTGGAACTTTTCCAACAGAAAATAACATGCCAAATAGCTAAATAGGAATGCAACACCCAGGAGAAATGCAAAGCGCCTGCACTCTCTTTACAGGGGACTTCCCTTGTGTTATAGTGAACAGGGAATCACAAACAGTATGGAAGTTTTTACCTACAGTGGTATTGGGCATCTTCTCTGATGATCTAGATACTGGACATGCTCACCTGCAATACCCCTCTGTGTCCAACCGAGACATGAATGAACATGAAACACTGACTTGATCTCAGGTTTAAGAAACCATTTATTTGAAGTTAAGCACAATCAAATTACTGATGCAACTTTCTCAGCAAACCAACTCTACTCCAGAAGGTTTTAACTGGATGGCTGATTGAAGATTAACAAATACTGAGAACAGAAGTAATTTATGTGGATGCAAAGTGAGGCTTGCAGCTATTGGATATATCCAAAGAAAAAGGCTGGGCAAGGTCAAGCATCAAGACAACAGCTTCACTGATAATCTAAATTTGGAACATGCAAAATGGATGCACTCCAGTCCAGGTTACACAGACTGCAAAAACATCTAACGTGACCCCCAAAGTTACAGAGGTTGTGGTTGAAGACAGAATACAAAGTCTGTACAGTCTGCACCTGCACTGCATACTGGAATGACAGCCTTTTCTTTTTCATGAACCATACCGACTGACACTAGACAACTCTGGCACCAGTTCTGAACACTGTTCCAAGCATGAGGCCCACTACCAGATCCCCCAGTTCCAGCTACATGACCACCTCTTACACCTCACCTGGACTAGTTAATCTGCCTGGTAGGAGCAATTCAGATGAAGTCCTGAGGGGTTATTCCAGCAACACACAACCCGAAGGATGCAACAACACAAGATCTGTTTCGTTTCTTTGTATTTATCTTTCTCCAATTCTCTTGTGGGCACCTGCAAGTTAGAGGACTATAATCTTCTACATGATTGGACAGGTTCCTTACCAAGGCAAACACTTTAAATAAAACTTTGTGTTCAAGAACACCCAAGTCCTCCAAATGAGATATGAGAATACTTTACCAAAGACATACAATGACAGGTAGATTAGAAACCCTTTCACTAGAGCAGTGAAACAAGATGTCACATTTGTCTCAAAAAAAGAAAACAATGACCTCTTCAAACTTTCTTCCTGCTAGACACAGAATACCATATTCAACAATCAGCCTCTGACAGTTTTGACTGTAACCACAGTGGGAACATCCAATCTTCAGACAGAGATGTGAAATTTTTCATACCTTTCACAGAGATTTATTTGGGTGGGAGTGGATTTTGAGTGCTTGCTATGCTTAAAACAATGCAGAAGTTCAGACAGCAAGCCAGTAGTAACTTTGAGACTGAAGCTGAGTATGATTTATTTTGGCATAGTTTCTCCCTCAAAGTAACTCCTCTGGAGTTTTCAAACAGCCAAAAAAACATCCATGAAAGCAAAAAGATCAGTTGCCAACAGTGGCTTCAAAGCTACATTTAACAGAGATTTGGGAAGGTCTAAAATGTTGCAAGAAATGAACTTGTCAGTAGTGCAGCCACACAGAAACACCACCACACTTCCCTTACGACTACAAACTGAGGCTGCAGAACGGCGAACAGACTTGGCCCATGTGATTTCCCCTATCCAATGCATGTTGAAAGCTCAAACTCCTCTGTTATGAGACCTTCTTTTCTGCCCTCGGGAATGCCAAGAACAGTTTGCAGTAGCTAGACAAGTCTGAAGAGGCTTGTGAAGAATTATCTTCATTTTTCATAGCTAAACTGCCATCTGATGAATACCAGTTCAGCATAATTTAACATACACTCCTAAAAGGGCTTGCCCTTGTCAAGGGTAACAAATAGCTGCCACACTAAAAGCACAAGTTTTAAAGATGCCACTGTGTTTCCAGGGCAAGAGGAAATAATCACCTTTGAATTCTGGCCAAATTCAGTGCAAGGATCAAATAAACACCAGGTATCAATAGTAGCCTTTGCAGCCCTAGAGAAGAGTAAGGAGTACAGTGCTTCCAAGGTCTTCAGGAATCAGCACATGGTAATAAATACCTCATTTTCCCGTTATCCTGATGAAGTTATGCTTTTCCTACATACAAGCATCCAGGGTTGCATTTGTCACCAGGACAAGGTGAAGAGAGCTGCTGAAGATCCCAGTTAAGAAGCAGCTGCTTTTCTGAACACAAAGATCCCTCTATCTTCTTCTCCCCCACTTCCAAAGATGATGAAAAAGGGTTTCCTAAATAATTTGCATTCTCACAGTTCACCATCTAAGGAAAGACCAAGCATATCTGGCAAGCCTGCAGGTTTGTTTGCTTACTCACATCAGAAGCCCATTAAGACCAGAAAGTACATTTGCCTTTGACATTTTCTTCTGTCTATTAAACCACAACCCAGAGCTCTCTCATAGCAGGAGTTAGTGAAGCAGCTCTGGAGTCTACACTGGCCCAGGAAGCAAGAGCTGCTTGGCCTCACTGGCATTTTTACCTGTCCCTCCATAGGGTCTTCCAGAGATCAAAAAAAGGGTACTAGGCACATTGTTTTCAACAAGCTCTTACGCTTCCCAAACTATGCAGACAAGTGCAGTTTTGAACTGTTTCAGACATTGCACAAAACAAGCTTTGCACCTTCACAACTCGCAGGTATTGTCACAGCATTCACATGCAGGTAAGAAGAAGAACAGTTGACTTCCAGCAAGAACATTAAGTGGAAGTCATTTCACAAGACAATGATTTTTGAGAAAGGCTACTGGCACATACTCTTCCTCCTCAACAGTTCATCTTTCAGGCCTGATTCTACATCTACTAAATAGTGCTTAAATGGGCATCAAGCAACTGGAAAACTAAAAAGCATCACCGAGGCATCGTAGCTTGAATGAGTCACAGGGCAAAGCCAGAGGAAGTACACAGTACTGGATTGTGTGGGACTCTCGTACAGGAGAGGAACAAGTGTACCACACGTTACTTGCAAAACAATGAGAACCCAGACAGTTAGGACAATTCCTTCACAACAGATGGGTAGTTACAGTTTTGCAGTATGACTGGCCAAACAGATATAAGAAGATAAAGATAGGGACACACACCCACACACATCATGGCTTTAAAGTATAATTTGTTCCCATTTTTTCTTTCACTTTCTAATTTTGAGGTACTTTTACATCAGGGTAAGAACTGCAAAAACTGCTACATTTTGGAAAAGACTCCTGCATCAATAAATCCTGTTTCACAGAAAAAGCCTGAGCTTCCATGTTTTCATTTAGGGTTCTGTTAGGCTTAACTTCAGGGCTGGTTAATGCTGAACCATCATTCTTTGGGCTTCCCATGTGAATATAGAAAACAACATAAACTCACGTCTAAAAAGCAGATCCCAAGTCTAATTTCTGCCCTAACACACTGGATTTCTCAAGTTTTGTTCACATACCAAAGATTACCCAGTCAGAGCATAATGAATATTTCATTAACAGAGGTCTTCTTGCAAATGTTTCTGAATGCAATAGCAAAAAAGATAACATATCTATGCTGCAATAGTCATAATGAACCTTTCAAAGAGTGGTATAAAAGTGTTTGCCTTTGAGAACATCTCAATGAATAAAAGAATGCTGACATTTCTGGCCCATTCAAAGAAGAGAATATTAAATTCCTTTAAGCCTTCTTCTAAAAGACGCGCATTTGAAGATATGTCAACTATATTCAGTGAGAGCAAGTTCACTTTGCAGAATAGCAAAGTGATGCTGGAAAGGAAATAGAGAGAATAGTTAACAAAAAAAAAGCTTATCAGTACCTCATTTCCAGTAGTCTTTAACTTCTTTGCAGGAATCTCATCCTATAGTGAAAGAGTGAAATAAAGAAGAGTATAAAGAACACCAGAGAGCAATAGTGTGCTCACAGAACAGTACAACAGACAGACATACAGTACATACAGCCAACAGTAGTTTTCAATGCAACTGCAACATCCCTTTGTGAGCATAAAGGCATGAACTGTAACTTTTAAAAGTACTCAGTTCTGTTTCACTGTGAAATTAATACCTTCCAGATGTTAATAGAGGAAGATAAAAAAATGCAGTAGGACACATCCACTTTCTCCCAGCTCCTAAAAAAATTTAAGCAGCAATTTAGGTCTGTCCTCAACTGATTAAAAACACATCCTTCTGTTGAGTCAGAAAAGAATGAAAAAAACCCAACCAAAAAAAAAGCCACACCAACCAACAAGCAAAAGAAACAACAGACTAAACAAACAAAACCAGAATGGAAAATAGGGCTGCAGTTATCCATCATAAAATAAAGCCCACAAAGCTTAGACCAGGGTAAGGAAAGAATCTAACCTCCAACTCCTTATGTCCTCCTTTTACAAAAGCAAAATTAACAGAGACCTTCACAATGACTCCCTTTCTGGCTGCCCTCTCAGGCCCCTATATCCTATGGAATGCTATTTGCTAATTGCTCACACACCAAAATGAAAGCCTCTCCACACTGATCAGACATAGCTGTACTTTATTTTACCTAAAAAAAAAAAAAAAATAATAAATCACAAACTATAGTCCACCCCTCTAAACCTTAAACTCTAGATGCAGGGGAAGCAAGGTCCCCAGGGAACACGTGGTGAAAACACCCATTGCTTTTCCAGCACTGAACAGAGCATCTTAGTAACGACTCTCTGAATGAGACTTACCTCTTCACTGACTGCTGCATTTAGGGTCCACTGATCAAAGAAGATTTCACGTATATTTTTAATCTCTCGGTTTAAATAATTCAAGAGATTGGCTCATTAGTTCTAAAGTCTCAATCTGAACACCTTACAACTGCTGACCTTTCTCACCACTCATATCATCCACAGTGACTCAGCAACGACTCCAGAAAACGGCTGAAGGCCTCCCAAGCTGTTTGTGTAAAAAGCACACCGTAATAAGCAAACCTAAGTCTAAACCAAAGACTAAACTGGCAGTTCCCACCGGTGACACATAAAACAGGCATTTCATTATTGCTCTAATGAAACTCCAGGGAGTGTGGCTAACAAGACGTGAAAGTGCTCAGCTGCACCTCACGCCTTGTAATTCTCCAAAGGTGCGATTACCGCTTCTCTCTCGGGCATTACTGTTGGCTTCCAATTATAATGCTCCTTTGGGGAATGAAAGAAATACACCCTGAGTTACGTAAGCGCACGCTGCACATCTCCTACGTCTAACTGCAGGTGGAGAAAAGTGCCCATTTAAAAAGAGGAACAGCAGAAAATGAATTCAAGCACACATAAACACAAACCGTAAACACAGAGAATTAACAGAAGATACAGTGAAGGTTCCTCCGGCCTGCAATCACTTGGAGA
>JANHFX010018725.1:0-38761 GCA_027560015.1 Chloroceryle amazona | reverse complement strand
TAATGAGCTAGCTTTTTGCAATATGTATGAGCTAATTAATTGAAAGCATAAAAGCATGTAATCAGCATCTAATAAACAAAGTTTGCCGATCACCTCTGTGAGTGTCGACTGCTGCTTCCCCCCGTCGCGACAACCTCTGACATGGAGTTGACTATGAAACTGGTGACTAGAATACTTCTCTTTAGGCTTTTAAGGGTTCTTTTTATTTTCAAGTCTTTCAGTCTTTGCTTCCTTGAGAAATCCAGTTTTATTCATGCTATCTCTTTTGTGATCATCACAACATATAATTACAGTGATAAACATTACAAAGCAGATTGGAACAAGATTCTGCAACTGTAATCAATTCAGCAGTGGTCCCCTTCCTTCCAAAAATTGTATTAAACATAAGCATTTTGCACCAATATTCCATTAAAATATAGAAGTTTATTCTTTATGCTGGAGAAGGCCCAGAGTTGTTGGGTAGTAGCTGGGTGAAGGAGTGGAGACCGTGAACCATGTGCTTCCGTCTTCTCTCAGGTCTTGAAGCACCCTGTTATGCCTTTTCTTTCTATTATATTCTTTCAGATATAAGGAATGGCTGGGGACTACGGGGGACAGATGCACCAGTATGAGGGAGCGGAGGCTCTGTATATGGTGTATTCACCATTCTCTGGATCCCACAGGCTACCCATGCTGTATGTACAGTCCTTTTACATGGTGTCTCTAATTCTTTTATAGTCCTATAGTTATTACCTGGCTTCATCCTTACAGGTCCACTGAAACCAGTGGTAAATTTATATTTCTTACCATGTTTTGACTGATTTTTAAAAGATAAAATTTTCAAAAGTCAGTGTAGTATGCTGATGAGTTATGAATCAGTTTATATGAGCTGGAAGATCTTAAAATTTCCTTTCACTAGCAGTTCACCATTTTGATTTTGTTGGGGTTTTTTTCAAATTTTTTTTTTTCTCTTGTACTGTGCCTCTTGCAAGTCATCAGATTTTCAATGGTAACAGCATAATAGCTAACACTTCATTCTGAACTGTTCTTGAAAAAGAATAAAAGAAAGTATGAAAGGCCTTTTTCTTACTGAGTGTGTTGCAGTAGGAATACATGTCTATCTTAGATAGTTTTGTTATCATCAATATATAACTGTGTCTTTCTGTGGGTGATACTCTTAAGTGAACATTGACAGTGTCAGTATACATAGTCCTCCTTACTGCAGATCACATCATTATTTTCCCTTGGCAGTACCTGTAGGGGCTCAATGCCCAACCTTTCCTCATCCTCAGCTGTAATATGCTCAGGGACATGTCTGCTACTCCAGCCACTCTGCAGAGATTAACCACTTTCTGCTTAGGCAGATTTTCTTCTGCATGGGGGATTATTCTGTATCCTGTGACTTTTTTTAAAGCAGTAATGTATTTATAATTTACATGTACTGATGGGTAGATGTAAATCTAAGGAGGTTTGAATCTCATTGTTCCTTATGTGAAGTATTTTTATTGCTTAGAAAGTGAAGCCTTCCTTCTAAGTGCTCTATCTGCTGTTCTTTTAAATTTAGCAAATGAAGGGATTAAGTGCCTGTGTTGCACAGGAGTGAAGCTGAGAAAGCCATGAAGGCCTCATCTGGTTCAGGTGTCTGTGGTTGCAGTGGTGCTGCTCACTGCCAGGGAACAGCACAGCTCTGTGCACCTCTGGCATCAAACTACCTCTGGTAGTTCCTAGGATGACTCTTGAGTTGGTGCCTGTCTCCTTCTCCAGACTGGTCATGATAAAGACCAGTGGGGACACAGTGTTGCAACAGAGTCTTGTGACACGGATGAAGCTTGTTTATTTACACTGACTGTAGCACTGGCTTACCAAATCTACACCAAGATGTTAAGCATACATCAACCTTTTCCAGTTCAGCAATGGTGTGATTTACAGCTCTGTCGGATCCCCTGTCATGAACTGGGGATACCTCTGTAGAAGTGACACTTTGTTTTCAGTAATAACACATAGCACTTTGTTCATCAAAGTTCAAGAAAGTGAGTTTAAGTTGTTACAGTACTATGTTCTCTCAGCCTCATCATCGATCCCTTGACACCAGAAATAATCTTAGACCCCCAGTACTGTGATAAAGTCTCTAGGATATGAATGGGGATATGAAAATTAATGTTCTTTTGGGCTCTTTCTTTGATGGGTGATGGTAGTGGTCATTTGGAAATGCATCTTATTCCAGAAGGGGGAAAAGGAGCTGTGGGTATTGTAGGAGTAATGGTCGTTCATTACACCTGATGGATTACTGGATTCTTGATGTAAATACAGAGGACCCTGTTGTTTATAATTCAACCAGCACTAGTATTAGATGCCTCAGTTCAACTGCTTAATTGTGAAGTAGGTAGACGTGTTTCTCACTTCAGGATTTGGGCTCAGCCTTTCTCACACCCCCCCCCTACATTCTCTTCAGACAGTGGCTCTGGCTGGATGTTCTCCATCTCATGCTAGAGAGGACAGTGTTCAATGTACCACAGTGGCCAGTGTTCTTGTCAGGTTATTTTCAGGTGAGTGGAAGGTTAGCTTAAGATTTCTTTAGTTAAAACATATGGAGACCCCATGGGTATTTTACATCAGTTGTCTGCACTTCTGGTGTTGTTCCCCAGTAATAAGGTCATTCTGAAATCAGTTGAGTTTCTTGAGAGAAATGCTGTCTTTTGCCATTTTACTGCCTGTAGAATTGTTGAGGAAGCATCATATATTTATGAATGTGGGATTTCTACACTCTGATGCAATTCATTCCTTCCTGGTGATGTTAAATGCCTGGAAATATGAAAAAAAAACCAAAACAAAACCAAAAAACCACAAATAACAAACAAACAAAAAACCCAACCAAACAAAACCCCCTAACAACAACAAAAAAGCACAAAAAAAAACAAACCACATACAAAACCCAAACAACAAACAAGCAAACAAAAATAACAAAAAAAACCCAAACAACAACCCACAGAAAAAAAGTGTGTGTGTAATTTCATTGTTGTGATTCTGACTTGCATTTTATCAGATTCTGATTGTTCTGAAAGATGACAGCTCATGGAGATCTTTTGTTGTCTTTATCCATCTTTCTCTGACTGACAGGACTACGTGCTGAAGCCTAGAATACCTCTTAGAGCTAATCTAGGTGTGTGGGTGAGGCCTCAATGTTCAAGGCAGCCTCTGTTTTCACTAGGACTTTGTGGTTACAGAGTCCTGGCCTGTATAGAAACATAGTGGTGTTTGTTAAGAATATGTCATATGGTGGCTCCTTTTTTTTTTTTTTTTTTTCCCCAATAACTCAGACAATGTTCTGGTTTTCTTCAAAAATCTGTAGGCTGGAATGCTGGCTATGTTGGACATTTTCTCCTTTTGCTTCATTCTCTGCTTTTATCAGGGTGAGGAGCCTCAGGAGAGGTCTTAGATGGTTAAATTAAAGGCAATATTCTCAAAATTATAATTTCAAATGAACTACACAGAAGCAGAAGTTTCTTGGCCATAAAACAGTAATGAACTTTGGTCCCTATAATCTGCTAGGGACATTGGAACATAAATACCAATAATGTGCTCAGGGCTAAATGAATAGCATTTTTGGGTCTTATGCATTTGTCTGCCTGCAGTTCCTGCAGCTTTCACCAGCATGTTGAAGGCTGATGGTGCTCATGCATGTAGATGCTGCATATGGATATGTTTTTTTATTCCATATTTTGATGATCTTTCTTCTGTATATTCCATTACTAACAAGACTTTTCAGTTTCTCCATATTATCGATTTCTCTTTGTGCATCTGGTTCTCAAGAAAAGCAGTTAAAAGTCAAATCTTGTACCATCATAGATTATAAAGTTCACTGGTTATTGACTTCAAAACAAATCCTAGTTTATACTAAGTGTGAATTAATGATTTACCTTCCTGCCAACTGCTCAGCATCAATGTCTCCTGTGACAAGTGGTGTGCTGAACTTCTGTGATATTTCACACTAGGTTATACTTCCAGTTCTGGCTTTACTGTAGTCTTTTGTGATAAATCCACACAGCAAGCAGGCCACTAATCTTCAGGTTCTGTAACACATTCCTTGTGACAGGACTGGGCTAAAATCTGCAAGGGAATGTTTTCAGTTTTTTCACCCATCTTCAAGAGCAGTGACATCAGATGTGTCCTTTACTCAGTAATGACAGTAAAGCCTTAAGCTTGCCTGTGGCACTTTCTAAAGTGGTTCCGTAGTTGATCTTTTTGATAACCGTTCAGATACCCTTTGCCAGGTAATTAAGGGCATCGGGGCAACAACCTGGAACTGCAGGTACTGTGAATATACCTGTGAACTGAAAGTTTAAAAGATAATTTCCCAATGACTAAATTCTTCTATTGTAGGATAATTAAAGTTGGAAGGGACCTTAGTAAACCTTTAGTCCAACCTTCAGTTCAAAGCAGGCTGTTCTTAGATCGGACTGTGTTGCTGAGGGTTGGTTCTTGAAAACCTCCAAGGACTGAGGGAGACTGCACATCCTGTCTGGGCAAACAGCTCCATCACTGGACTGACCTCATGATGAAAAGCTTTTCTTATATCCAGTCTAAGACTCTCTTGTTTCAACTTAAGCCTTTGTCTGTCATCTTCCCACCATGCATCAGCATGCAAAGCCTCAATGACCTTCCCACAGATACTGCTAGGCTGCTGTCAGGTTCCTCCAAAGCTGTCTCTTCTCCAGGCTGAACAAACTCATCTCTCTCAGCCTCTGCTTGCAGGACAAGTGCTTCACCATCCTGGTGACCTTCTGATGAGCTCGTTACAATTTCCTGTACTGGAGGCACACATAGTGGACCCAGTATTCTATATGGGGTCTAATGAGTGTAGAGTAGAGGGGGGCAGTCGTTTCTCTTGTTCATACAGTTTCGGCTGAAGAAGCTGTGCTCTGGTTCACCCTAAGGGTCCATTTATTCTCATTTGATATTTAATGGAGTTGTTGCTGAAGAACATCTCTAGGTACGTCTTTTCCTGTGATGAAAAGACTGAACTGTAAGCCTGAATTCTAGCACCCTGCAAAGCAAGATGTTAACTCCTTGTTTAACTTGTGCTGTAATTCTGGGAGCTTTTCTGAAAAGTGGTCACCTGGCACACACAATTTCCTATGTTATTGGTTTCAGTAAATGTAAGGTGTCTGGCTCAGTTTAGGTTATTTTTTTTTTCCCCCTCCAAATTTAAAAGAATTGTGGTTTACACAGGGGTCATCTGTTGTTATCTCTCCTCTCATGAAGTAAAAATAGAAATGAAAAGCTTTCTTCCCTTCCATTCAGTAGGAATAATTTCACATGTATATTATTTCCCTAAAAGTATGGGTCTGTTTTGTATGCATAGCTGATCAAGAGTAAACCAAGTTAGAAGCATGAACTTTATGTTTAGTTTTCAAAATGGCAAGTTCACTTTTCTTTTGTTGTTTTCTGCTGTGAATTCAGTTGCTAATAAAGCTGCTGCATTTGCACTCATGAGCCTTCTCCTGTTATCTGAGAGTTTGATTTTCTGCTGAAACAGTGTAAGGTTGTGGTTGTGCAAGGGAATGCAAGAGCTGTTCCCAGTGGAGATCCTGTGTTTTAAGACGAGATCATGAGTTGAGGTTTGTGTAAAATAAGTAACTACAGAAAATGGAGCATACCAGAACAGGGACTGGAATACAGCAGTGAGGTATTTGTGGAAATGTGTTCTGCTTTTTCCAAGATAATGTGATGTACTTTTCAGAGATTTGTTGTATAAGTCTGGAAGCAATTCATACATGGATCGTTTTGGTCCTTTCTTCTTTAAGTGGAAAGAGCACAATCTTTCTGGGTCAGCTGCAGGTGCTGTTGTCATCACAGCCACTTGGGTATGTAGTAGACTGGGAAGTGTAAAACAATTATCTTGACAGTCTGAGGCTGTTTGGGGTCACATTGGCAGGTGTTCATTGATTCTCCTGTATTCATTGTGTTAGTTTTTTGGTCTCATTATTAGCCAGCTTCTCTTCAGATACAATGTGGCTTTAAGTAGGTACTGAGAAAACAGAGTTAAATGCTGGTGACCAGCATAAAAGAGTAATATGACTTAGACTGTCCTACATGTGTTGATAACACTCATTCAGACTTTCTGCATGTTCTTGTAATAGTATAAAACAAGAGGGAGCAAAACAGCACTGTGAACATCTGCAAGATCCATAGATAGAAGAAATAAAATGGGGTTTAAAATATGCAGGAAAAAGCTAAATTCACATCTGTTTGTGTGTTCACCTGTTCAGTCTCTTGACTGCAGTAGTATTTAGTTCAAATGTGTATGTGTGAGAGGGGTGGAGTGTATCTAGAAAGCTAGGAACAAAGATGTGGGTTTTTTTTTCAGTTATCAGAGTACATAGTCTGCACTTACCTTTGGCTAAGGACTTTCTGAGAAATATTATTTCAAAGCAATGACAGGTCTTTAGCTAAATGAGTGGAGGTTTGAGTTGGTTGGTTTTTTTTTTTCCTTTTAGCAAAAAATTAACTAGTTCTGTGAGACCTCTATGCCTTCCTTCTTGCTCTGAGTGGTAAGCAGTTACACAGTTACGGACAACTTCTGTTATTGGGGAATGTTAAGTGTGGTAGTCTCTGTTCTCAGGGTGATTACAGTCTCAGTTCTCAGAAGGATAGTATTTGTAGTCCAGCTTTGGCTTGTTATAGTTGTCTGCAACATCACAGATGTAGGTGAGCATGTAGTGGTTGCTATCTTGGGTGCTTGCTTTCTTACCTTAGTGTGCAGTACCAGTATTATATCATGACAACAGGTTATATTTTGACTATGAAAATATAAACCAGCATAAAATATTTCATAGTTATGCTTTGTCTTCTAAACTTCCTTTGGCTATCTAAAGAGAATCCTGTCAGCAAAACTCTTAAATAGATTTTCTGGAATTGTTGAGAAACCAGATGTTCAAAATCAACCTCTTCAAAACTTGGCAGAAACATTTTCCATAATGTTTTTTGTCTACCTGTCTTCATGTTTTATCTGGAACCTGTTTAGTAAATTTGGTTTATCATATTTCTTATACAGAGGATTACGTGAACATGATTTAGCCATTTGACCAAAGCCAACATACCTAAAATTAGCAAGCTAAAATTCCAGGATACAAGCTCCTTTAACTTATTACTATGTTTCTTCTTGGCTAACAGCCTGGGCCCAGGAGAAATGGAGAGCATCTCATTACAGACTGTTTTGTAAGGTAGAATGTAGGGCACTAACGTAAAGTGGGGAAAGGTGGATTCAAGCTTCCTTCCCTTGATCACATAGCTGTGAAAAGCAAAAGTAAATTTGCTATAGCAACCATTCTTCTAAAAAGACAACTCTGCTTCTTTTTTAGGTGCCTGTCCTCAGTTTACTATTCTGAATCCCATATGGCTGCAAGGTTTTCTGTGAAAGTAGTTGAGATTGAATTTTGCACTCCTTTAGCCCAAACCAAGTCTACCCTGTAATTGGGAACGCTGTTTTTGACATATGTTTCTGAGGAACTGTTGTAATTATGACTTAATTAGACCCCATTCCAAAGGTTCCTAGGAATATTCTAGATGTAGTATTATCTGTACCCATTTGGATGCATTCCTGTGCATCCTGCCCTAGGTGATCCTGCTTTGGTGGGGGGTTGGACTCAGTGATCTCTAGTGGTCCCTTCCAACCCCTAATGTTCTAGGATTCCTTATTTTGCTGGATGATCAATCATGCTGCTTTTGGCAGGTTTTTCACTTAGTCTTGGTCAAAGCAGTTCAAGCTGCTGGCAGGACACTGGGAGAAGCTTGTAAGAGCCAATAGTTTTGGCTTTGTCCTTAACATCCCTAGTGTCACTCTTTGCATAAGTCTTTGGCTTAGGACTCACCTTCTCATGTCTGCCCTTAATCTACCTTTTTTTTTTTTTCCAGTTTTCTTGAATCCTTTTATATTTTTACATGTTCTGTCACCAGTGATTGCTTTCTTTGTGTGTCACTCCTAATAATTTTCTTCCCTTTATTATATCCTCTTTTAGTTATCAAGATCTTGTGTTACCCTTTAAAAAAAAGGCATATAAAATAGCCATAAATACATGATTCAAAAAATAACCACCACCTTTTTTCAGTAACTCTTTGCATATCTGTAATACTAATCCCTCTCCTTTCCCTGCTCCTCACTCTAGTCCCATTAAATCAGGGTGGTGGTGCTTGGCTGTTTTACATGGTGACCTGCTGTCAGACCTGAGTTCTGCTCTTGAATTTTCCCCTCTTGAATTCTATTTCTTAAGCTTTCTTAGTTCTTCTCCTACTTTCCCAAGTAATCCTTCACACAGCACAGGCACTCCCCCCTCCTCTGATACGTTACTTAGAGTGCCTTGGAGAAGAGTGTCTTTCACCTCTTCCCCGTCTGGATGTCTTAACTTATTGTGGTGGGTTGACCTTGGTGGACATCAGGTGCCAGAAGGAGAGAAAATATAACAAAAGATATAACAAAAGATTGAGAGATTAAAAGAGATTAATGGGTAATGAATTCATTTGAATGTCTATTTGTGTTTCCTCTTTAAGGTATTCAATATATATATAATTTTGCCATCAAGTTTTAAAAATTTGGTTAAGGTAATTTTGAAGAAGTGGTTAATATTAACCACTTTAATGTGGCTTCAAATGTATTGGAACTCATCTAAATAGTTTCTTGTTGAAGTTTACATCGTTTAGTAAAAATCAACAGCAACTATTTTATCATTTTTGGCTCTATTATAGGAAACCTGACATGATGAACAGTATAAATTGCAAATACTGTCAGACTGGACAGATAATTCATCTGGGGTAAAACCAAGCGCTATTATGGTCTTTTGCATTGCATGTAGTTTCCTTAAACCGTACCACTATGTTACAAGTTTAAAAATACAAATGTGTACATCTCAGGATGTCAGGATGTAGGCTCTGGAGATGAACATTTGTAGATTCAATTTTTAAAATGTCTGTAGCTAATTAGGTTTCAAATCTGGTTAGTATTTGAAATGTATTTAGAGTGCTGAAAAATATTTGATGTTAAATAATATTAAATCTGATTGTATAAAGCAAATACACAATAGGCAAAAATATTAGGTTATATCATTCATAATTTGTTTTCTTAATAGTTACATTTTATACTTGCTCACTTTCTGTGTAAGGGATGAGTTTTCTACTAGGAAAATAATGTACACTTTCTGAGATCTTCCTGATGCTGAC
The DNA here is from genome assembly GCA_027560015.1 of Chloroceryle amazona. Taxonomy (NCBI): domain Eukaryota; kingdom Metazoa; phylum Chordata; class Aves; order Coraciiformes; family Cerylidae; genus Chloroceryle; species Chloroceryle amazona. Next base: position 29,569 of record JANHFX010018725.1, on the reverse strand, counting down.
TTTTCAATACAGAAAAATCATATGATGTCTATGAAGTACTCAATATGGGAAGAAGAGCTGAGTGCAGATCTGTTTTTATCCTGTAGTATTAGCAAATATAAAGTTGAAAGATGTGCAAAGAGCTCTGTGTTTGCTCAGACTTTGTCAAATATTTCTGCACATTTCAGATATGTCCCAAATAATATACTATAGCATTGTGAACTGCTTAGACTCGTATGAGAATGGTAGCAGAAGGTTATATACATAAACATCAGAGTATAGTTTGTTGCTATATATTATGATACTCCATATGCTATATTGGGAAAGCTTAGTGTAAGTAGTATAGTATACAGTATATACTGGCAAAGTCTTACAGTGGAAGTGTGTCTTTTGTAATGATTTTATTGTTTAATAACTACCTGCAGTGTTCTGGACACTGTAATGTGTGTTTGTGCTGGTTTTCACCAGCCAGACAGATGAAGCCAAGCACCTGAGAAGCTGATCTCCTACCATCAGCCAGAAGCTTGGGGTTTTTTTTAGTGTATTTTTGACAAATTACACAATTATGGGAGGAACTGAAATAGGCATAGAAGGTACTACGTAAGTATTTAAAGAAATTCTGTTTAAGCCCCTTTCTGGTTCCCTAATTAAAAATAAGAAAGTCTTTTCTGCTACTTGTGGTGAAGTTTGAACATACTGTTTCTGTGGAGGATCCTATTTAGTGATTCAAACCCCTATGAGTTCAGAGAAAAACATGCATCTCTGACCCAGCAATGTGCATGGTAGCTTTGATGCAGAGTGCTCAAAAGTCTGGTAGATTTTAGATAGAAATAAATGTTACTAGACTATGAAGTCTGCAAGACCATCTACTGAAATAAGAGATGATGGAAAGGAAATTTTATATTTAAAACTGCAGATCCACAGCATTGGTATAGTCTTTAAGTTGTGACCCAGATGAAAGATACATCCTTGATTATGGTAAAAAGATAAGTCAAGGCAAAATAAGTGTGGAATTGTAACCAGAAGAGTAAGTTTCTCATCACAGATGAGCAGAATAAATAGTTTTAAAATTTATGCTGATGGACACTAGACAGGAGAAACTGTAGTTCTTAAATATATATAACCAGTGATAAAGAAGAAATATCTAATGAAGGCACTTGCTGGTAATAGTATGAGACTGATTGAAATGAGCTTCTAGCAGAGAAGCGTGAAGTTACTGCAGAGACACTAGATGACCTCAAGAACATGTTCTTTCTCTGGACAGATCCTGCTTCAGTCGATGTGAAAAGGAATGGGAAGATGATTCAGGATGGGCACGGATGAGGTTGAATTCAGTTCTGTGTGCTCTGGAAGACTCTTAAATGTTCAGTCAAGCTCTTTGAGACCTGTCAGTTCTGGGATAACAAGATCAAAGCAATTAAATTAAATTCCTTGTTTATAGTTGGGTTTTTGATTGTTTGTTTGTTTTTCAGGTAGAAGTTTTATTGTAGGTAAGGACAGGATGTAACTGTGCCTCAGGTTGAGGAAGACTGTTCAGACACCCAGGTGCACATTGTACTGTAATACAGATTTGTTGACTCTCATGTACACAAACATGCACTAGGGCCACAGAGGCTGATACGAGCTGACACACAGTAGTGGTTTACAGTATGATGGGCTATGGTGCTTACTTGGCATGTTATTATTGTTGCTATTTAAATAAAATACCCCAAAGTTTATTTCAGACAAGACTGAAATAACTGTAGTACCATAAAACAGTTGGTAGGAACATTTTGTTTAGATAGAGGTAAAATATTACAGTTGTTTCACAGATTGCAGACTTCCTTTTGAGGGCATTTGTAATCATTTGGGATCAAATCCAGCTCCTAGTAAATTTGGCAGGAATCTTTCAGTCAGTTCCAGAGGGATTTGTACCAAATTTCTTTAAGTTTTTGAAGATGCCAAATTTTATGAAGTTGACATTTTAGTGTTTGCTGAGTGTCTGATTACAGTGAGGACCAAGACTTTCTTTAGGGCTCTGCATAATATGTGCAATGGTATGCACTGCCGTGAAACTGTCTTAATTGGCTGGGGTAATGAGGAAGTTGATGGGTCTACCTGGTCACTACTTTAGAAGTTGTTTGTATAATAATATAGGAAATATGTGGAATAAACAAGAGGACCTGAAATCTTAATCCATGAGTGACAGTGAGACTGAACTAGCTTACAGTGGGGAAACAAGGAGGAGGAAGATGCTGTTGTATATTGGGTTCAGACATTTGTGCTGTGACCCAGCTGTAGAGGGAGTTGAACATACTGATGTTCTAGGAGTAATACTAACAGGGGAAAAGCTTATGGGGTCCATCATTATGTAGGCATTGCACAGACCACCAAACAGACCAGGTAGGTGGGGATTTTTATTGGAAGAGTACAGGGGATGATGATGATGGAGATTTTATTAGTCAGCCATCTGCAGGAAACCAGTAAAGGAGAATACCAACTGCCCAACATGTTTTGCAATGCACTTACAACCAAATTTTGAGATGGTGGGAAAAGCAGTCAAAGCTATTCTATTTTATACCAAGCCTAAGGGTGAAATGGCAGATAGAGTGAGAATTTTCTGGTATGATAGAGATCACAGAATTCAGGAGTGGAAAGAGGCTGAGTAGAAGAATTGGAACAACAGGTTTCAAGTGAATGAGAGGACTGTGGGCATAATCTCTTCGGGAAGAAGTCTGAAGAAAAGTTAAAGAAACTTCTCGTTCCTCAAAGAAAAAATACAAAGAGAAAAAATGCAAATTGAGACAGCACAAGAAAAGGACAAAAAACACAGTAAAATCAATCTGTCTAAAATATAAGCACCTCATATTAAGCTCAAGAAGGAACTATGTATAAAAATAAAAGTAGTTTAGATTATTCAGAACAAATGCAAAGTAATAGCAAAGATGCAGAGAAAAAATAATCAAAGAAGCCAAGGTCAAATAATGTGAGCAAGAAAAGACTTGTTTACAAGAAAGAACATAAGGAGTAACAGAAATTATTCTAGAAGTGTATTTATGGTAAGAGAACGTTCCAGGAAAGCATTGCTCTAATGCTTAACAGAAGCACATCAGTCTTCACTAGTGGTATTAAGAGCATATGGCAATCTCAGCCTAGAATAGGGAAGGGACAAATTAGACAGTATGACAGACATAATGTGTTAGGTGTTCCCAGGTTAGCTCTGACTGAGACACGCTATACTTGGAAACTGGAAGAATTGGCTAAATCAGTCTCAGCCCTGTTAGCAATTACCATTGAGGAGCTGAAGGAGAGACTGTGAAAAACAGAAAAATAGAAAAACTTATCCTTAAAAGGGTGGGGAAGATATGGAAGGAAGAGGCCTGTCACAGATTTACAGCTCATTTTTGATCATAGAGAAATTACAGTCAAATATTCAAAGATTTTGTAAGTACCTAGAGGAAGGTAACAAACAGCAATCAGCATGGGTTGTTTGGAACTCTCTAAGACCCTATAATGAGAGATTAAAACTTGTGGATAAAAGAAGAGGAGGTGTCCTACATTTTTCATTTAAACTTCTGAATGATGTTTTACAAGACTCCCCTATAAACAAGCTAAGGAGCATCAAATAGTGTTTTGGTGTAAGTTCCATGGTGTATAGCTACAAAAATAGTTGGATAAGGTAACATCCAAGCAGCTACTGCTGTTTCACTGGCATGTGTGTATTCCACAAGAGTTTATTTTAGACACCAGTCTGTTTTTTTTTCAGTAATAATCTAGATTATCTGTTAGAGAGCATGCTTATTAAATCTGCAGCTGTCACAAAGTTGAGACTGGGTTGGTAGAATGCTGGAGAACAGGATTAGAATTGAAAATTAGATACATTGGAGAAATGGCTTGGGAAATAAGGTAATATCTAGTGGATGTAATAGCATGGTGCTATACTTGGCCAGAATAGCCATACACAGGACAGAGGACAGCTGGTTAAGCAGTTGATTTTGAAAATGATACATAAGTCATGGATATTACATGAGTAAACATAACCAAGCTGTTGCAAAAAAGGTATGGATGGATGAAAAAGACACAGTGTGCAAAATATATGCAGTAATTAATCACTTGTACTTAGTACTCTAGTCAGCCCAAATACTTGGTCCAGTTTTGAGCATTATGTTTCAATAAAGAACAGGGCTAATTGGAAGGAGTTCAGAGAATGGCAGTGAGAATAGAGAGCTGAAAAATGACTTGTAAGGAAAAAAATTGAAGAATCAGAATTATTTACCTTAAAAAGTAAAAGACAGGTAGGAGAGAAGAGTTTTCAAGTATGAAAAAAAACCCCCAAACATCCACCCCCACATCCACACCAACCAAAAGCAATAAAGAAAATAACCCCAAAACCCCAAACTACTTTGAACTTAGATGAAGGGAATGATCTGATTCTGCATCCAGTATGGATATTAAATTCTAACAAGAAAGAATTACATTAGGCATTAGAAAAAAATAATTCTGATAATAAGGTAAGATCACTTAGGTTAAGCCAGACATTTCTAAGTATATTAGAGGTCTTTCAAAATGCAGAAAACATTAATGAAAAAATTATAAAAGTGTAGCTTTGTTTAACCAACACTTGGAGATGACCTACTATGGCTCCATCAGCAATATGTTCTGTGATACTCTATTGAGTGTGTTACATTACTGTGTATTATACTGTGCCACACAATGCATTTTTCTGTTCTGTAATTCTTGTGAAGCATTACTGTACTTTAAATTAAGATCATACTTTTTTTTTTTTTATTTCAGTGTGCGCCGAAACTTACAATCCTGATGAGGAAGAGGATGACACAGAATCTAGGGTATTTAATGTTTTGAGTCACTTTTTATTTTTTCAGTTCTTGTCCATTAAATTTAGGAAGAAAAATTTAACCAACATTACCATTCCTTTCCGAAAGCATCCTTTGTTATAATATACTTCAATAATCTCTTGAGTTTCATGGTAAAGGACATGTAGAAAGTCTCTATAATAGTCAGCTGTGTAGGACCTGATTTGAGTATTATTCTAAATTGCTACATTTTTCATACATGATCTGTTACAGAAATGTTTTTGTGCAATTATATTTGCCCAGAGAGCACCTGCTCCTAAAAGTACGTATTTGGTGTCCTCATAATCTTGCCATAGCTTCCTCAATATTGTAGTACTTTTCATACAGCAGAAAAAAGGTAAATTATAAAATCGCTAAGATTTTCAGGTGTACAATGACTAATGAATTATATTTATTTATGTCACCCTTTTGAAGGCATTTACTTAGCTTTTAATATGAAGTAGCATAAATACGACCTTTAAGACAAGTTAAAAATTTTATATTCTACCTAATTTCTGGCCTGCACAACCGTCAGAATGTTACCCTACAGTATCACAGCTTTGAAACCTAGCATACCTTTTTAAGCATGTGAGTTGAATGAACATCTTGATTGATACATTAACCGGACATCAGTAATTTAGTAAGTGTCTGGCTCACTCAGTGTCAAGTCTGTTATTTACTTTGTGAAACTTCTGATTCAAATTTAGCTTAGATACTATTTCAGAAAATATTCTTTGGGAAGTAGTCATGGTAAATGGATGAATAAATATAAAACATGCGTACACAAAATACAATTAGAGAGTAGTAGAATAATGTTTATGCAGCAATAGTTGAGATAAAGGTATCCAGAATGGCTTGCAGAAATGAACTGGATTCTACAAATGTAAAGATCTTGTTAGCTTAAACATAACAGTGCTTCATTTGCTAATGCTGTGGTGACATAATGTTATCACTGAGCATTTATTAAAATCCTGAAGGTTTTGAAATGAATGTCTTATGAAGCACAGCCAAAATAATGTATAAAATTCTTAGCTGAATTAGCTCAGTGCAGCATCTAGTGCTGCTATATGATAACCACTTCAAAGGCTTTTCTATTATATCCCTCAGATTATTCACCCTAAAACAGATGATCAAAGAAACAGACTGCAGGAGGCGTGCAAGGACATTCTTCTTTTTAAGAACCTAGATCCGGTAAGAGACTTTGTAATGAACATTTAGCAGTGCTGCTAAGAATTAATTCTCTTGAACTTTTGAACACAAGTTTACAGATTTTACTCTTGTAAGGTCTAATGTGTATTTTCCTGACTATTTCATGAACTCCAGAAATGCCATTTTTATAACTGACACAGCCTATGTATAGAGCCTTTTGTTCACCACCATGAATGATAGTCTCGAAGTACATTGATATGAAGGTATACATTAATATGATTGTAAAGTATTGTATTTTCTTATTTTAAGTTCTTAATTTCTTGCTGTACGTTGATCTGTATAAACTTATCAGTTAACTGGAATGTTTAAGTTGTTTCTACTAGTTACCTTTTATCATCCAAAAGTGCACTGAGTGCTTCATCAAAACCTACAATTATCCCCAAAGCCTACAGTTTAGCTACAGATGTAATTGAATAAGCAAGTTATGAAATGGAAAGAGAAAGGCAATAGCAAGGTATTTATTATTTTACTTAACAGATACTGTAAAAACACTTTCTTCTGTGCAGATTATTTCCTTCTATTGCCTATAAAAACATTTATGGGTTTTTAAGAAAGCTTAAATGTAGTGAATGAGTGATCTGGATTAGACAAAGGTGGCAATGGTACAAAAAAGCCCAGGGTTGTTCAAGAGAAAAGGAGAGTGTATCAATCAAAGCGTGCATACTGAAGTTGGGATGACTCACAACATTCCAAATGCTTTCTCAAGAGAATTCATTCAGTGCCGTCAGGGGAGGGAGCACTGGGAAAAGGGAAATCACATATAGCTTTAATCATGATAACAAAAAAATTTACATTTGATTCAAGAAGGACCTAATGGCAAGACCAGCCTGCAGTCCTGTTTGGAAGTCAGGTGCTGTTACAGAGAATGTATGTTAATTCATGCCGCAGGTTTCAAGCTCCTACTTTTGTCTGCACAAAGACTGAGCCCTGACCCTGGGTGCCTGTTCCCGAAGAGGCCCTGAGGAGCAGTGAGCCACAGACCCCCAGCTTTGCAGAACCCTGGAGACAGAGCTATAAGAGGGCATGAAAAGTCCCAGTGTAGATGCTTATGTGTGGGTGTTCTTGGCACACTAAAGATCCTGACATAGATTTCCTCACTAACTCCCTTTTGCTGTCTAATGGGTAGTTAATTAGCTGTTCCACTATACTTGTTCAAGCTGAAACCAGCCATACATTTGCTCCTTCCACTCCTGAACTATTTTTCTGCATAACTATAGGGATACAAAGTAGTTTGTGGGCATCTATCTGCTCTGCATGTGAAATAGCTTTATTATGTATTTTCCCTATTGTTGCTGTGTCCTGGCTTCCACTTGGCTGTACCATTATTACATTAGCCTGCCAATGGCATTTTGGCAGACCCCTTCTTGGTTAGTCTCTGAGCATTTCTCTCTTATGAGCCCTGCAACATCATGGATTATCATATGCAACTAGAATCTGGCGTGATGTTAATTATGAACTGCTGCTTTCTTGATTCTGGCTTTACATAGTTTCTTGGTGGTATCTGCTTACAGTATTCCTCCTCTGGATGAGTACTGCTTTCCTTTCCAATGAGAGCTAGATCTTCTGTCTAGTCATCAGCCACTCAGTCTGGAGGACAGGGATCTCTTGGCCTTTGTATCAGCTATATTGTAATGTTGTGTAGATCAGGAGCATTAAGCTGTTCCAGCGTGGGAACTCAATATAACTCTTTCAAGGAATATTCAAGAATTATTTCCCCTGTTTGTGGAAGTCTTCTCAGGACTGTGCTGCTGTCTCAATACCATATCTGCCTGATGCTTTGAACTCCTTTTTACTTCTGGTTCTGAGTCAATTATTTGTAATTGCTAATAGCTCCCACAGTTTCTTCCAGGAGTTTAACAGAAGACTCCTTAGCTGAGTCTTCCTGTTGTGGAGCTCTGCAATCCAAAGCCTTGAAATCCACTCCTGGGATCTCTCAAGTCTTGTCTACCCAACTTTGCTCAGATTGTCCAGTTAATTAAGGACACTTTCTTCTGCTTTAAATCTTTCCCAGGTAGTTCCCTGGAAAGATGAGTAAGGTCATTTTTGTAAAGGCGTTTTTCATTATGATAACTTTACTCTTAAAAGACATTGGAAAGCTACTGAGCTCTGAAGATAGCAAGGGTATTACAATGTAGCCTGCTTCAGTCTGGCTTGCTCCCTTTGTGGAGCCAAGATCTGTAGTCCCTAGGGGACTTCTCCCACAACTCCTTCTTGTTCTGCTGCTAGGCAGTGCCTCAAGAGCTCTGCCACTTAGTTGCAGTAAGTTAAATGTTTCTCTCCCATCTTTCTTCCTCACCGCTGCCTCTCCACCCTGCAGCACAAGTTCACATGGTGCCAGCTGCTGCAGTTTGCTTTCGTCATTTTTGAGATAGTATCTTCAGCTGCTAAAGTTGAAGTCTCTGGACCAAAAGTCAAGCTGTGTATTGACAGCATCTCCCACTCCCACTGTGTGTGGTGTTTGTTTGTTTGTTTGTTTGTTTTCTTGCATTGAACTTCAGCCTCTTTCTGTTATAGTTCTGTGAAAGAAAAACATTGTTTCAGAGGTCAGCGAGTTAGAGGGGAAGAGACAACATAAAGTGCTCAGTGGCTTTTCCCTGATGGCCTTTTAGCATGGTGTCAGACACCATTCCTAGGGCACCACTCTGAAATACAGTTTAACAACATATCTTACAGCATGATCAGAATTGTGTTCAGTACATGATGCTAACTGGAGTCCATGTTTTCTTAAAACTTTATCCCACCCTAACGCACTGTGTTTTCATGTGAGTGGAAGGATAAGATAAGGGTATCACTAAAGCAGAAGGATAAGTTGCAGTAGGTAGGAGATGACTTACAGTACTGCTCAGCATTTTAATTGAAGTGTCCGTCTGAACAGACAAGACCCTGCACATAAAGTGAAAAACAGAAGAACCATTTGAATGTAAGACAAAAGGAGAAAGAGGAAAAAGAAATAACCTTGAGACCTTGGGACAACTTAGATCTTTCTAAACACACACAACAGTGTCTTGAACCTCCATTTATCTGGTACCAATGTCTGAGTAGCAGATAGATGAAATTCTGGAGAAGCATTTATAAATATCATTTCATAAATTGGCTCTGACTGAAGACATAGCATGGTACAAAGGAATGCTAGCTCTGGTATAATTCACTAAGCAGCACTCTGCTTTAAAGGCCAACTCTTATGAATTCCTTAAAGTCTGTGAAATTACATGAATTATCTTGAAATTTTCTTAAACTAAAAGAAAGAAAGGTGCATTCAAGTGTTTTGTTTGTTTGTTTTCCCCCCCTCTCCACACACTATTGATCTAATTTATGTTAGATGAACCCATTCTTCTTCTAAAGTACCTCTTTTAGTTGTTCTTCCCAGAAAACCTCTTCCTATTAGACCACAGTATTATTTATTGTTGGTTTTGATTGGCTGCCACACCATTGTCTGGAAACTTAATATTACTTTTGTTGTCCTAAGATTGCCATAGTTTGTCAGGCTGTTTTCTCTACATGCATGCACAAACCATGTTATCACACATTCTGTTTCATGCTCCAGATACAGGAGGTTACTGGCAGTGGAATCAGAAGCTGCATGCCCACTTTCTCCTCCACTTTCACTTCATATAAGCCAGCAAGGAGAAAATGAGGTGATGACTTTGGGCCATAACTGGGAATGAGCCCCAAGTCACTATTGCTAGACTGACTGTCTGTTCAGCCTAGGAATTGTATCACTGGGAGGAATATCATCAGCAGCAGGTCATCTAGTGGCCAATGCAGCCTTCTACACTTCTTTTTTGCAATGCAGTTCAGAGAAGTTACTCTTTCAGGTTTGTTTTTTAAGAAAAATTGTTGCTGAAGCTGATTAACAGCCAATTTGGTTTGTCTCTTCTGCGCTAGATATGGCCTGTAGGCTAGCCATTAAAAAAACCTGATGAACCTTTTATGAGAGTAATAGGGTGGCTCAAGGGACTGATACCGTCAAAGGTGTGCTGCATCCTTGCACTTAAAGTTTGAATCCTTTATTTTGCAAATATCCACCAACAGTGTTAGATCACCTTTTCTGTTTCAGGGAAATTTTATTTTGGAGAGCTTTGCCCTGCTAATGCTTGTAAAGAATATTTCAAATAGATCTTGACCCTTTTGTAAAAGGTAATAAATGATTCTCGTTCTTCACAAATATGCGAGGCAATTTCTGGGCATATTGCCACTCATGCACCTGGGGAATTATTATAAGAGAGCACAAATATTGATTAATCAATTAGGATTAACTCAAGGAAGAGGAAACAAAGCATAATGCAACTGTGTTTTATGAATAGTGGACTCATACTTAGGGTCAAAGCATTCCTTGAAGAGTACTACTAACAGAAGAGTCTCATAGTGCACAAAATTAATGTTTACATCAAATCTAGCCAGCAGAGATTCTTGCCTATAATCAGTTATTGAAGATGTTCTGCAAAAGAGCTGCCTTATATGAGGTGCCTTCAGCTTAAGAATTTTGGAAACTATTTGCAACTCTGAATTATTTCTGCTATTTTTTTAGCAAACTGCTAAAAAGTCAGGCAACTTGCTCAGAGTGAATAAATTAATGTCTTTTGATTAGTTTACAAGTTGTTATTACACATGGGAGCTAAACATTTTGAATTGGATCAATTGTGCTGCTAATGCTAACATTTATATCAGAGTTCCAGGGGAGTTCCAGTACATGGTTTTGTTCTGAAAAACAAATGTGGAGAGCTCAAGACGTGAATTCTGTAATTTATCTTCCTTTCCAAGGTCCTGACTTGTTGATTAAGAACTTTTCTTTCCATGGTTTTCCCTGCCTATGTTTTGCTGACTTTTTCTATTTGCCTTTCATGTTATTTTATTATTTTATTTTATTGTATTTTATTTTTTTTATCTTCCTATTCTGGTATTCTCTGCTTCATTACCTTCTTAATACCATGCTGAGCATTAAGTCATTGATATTTCATACTGCTCAAAGTGAGGAAGTTGGCCAACAGGATGCTGTTTTAACTTGGGCTCATCTTAGTAAAATGATTGTAGGAGTAAAGAATAAAGTGGTTTGTGAACTTGGTTCAAGGCAATGGCAGAACTGTGGATTCACTTTATAGATTTTATATATATTAAATATTTTATCATTTTTTGAAAGTATCATTCTTTAGAGTATTGATTAGCAGATTGCCATGGCATTACACATAGCAGATTTGCAAACAGTAATATAACAAAACCTCTTCCTGTTTTCATTTTATATGTATTTTTTAAAGCTAGAACTCCTTTAAGGAAGAAAAGCTTTCAGACTGCACCTTTTTATAAAGTACCAGAATTAATTCTGTCTGATAACAGATCTACTTTTTAATTCTAAAATCAACCATCTTTTTCCTTTCAAAGTAACTATGGTAGGTGCCAGTAAATTGAGCTTCACTCTGGCAGAGAATCAGAAGGATTCACATAGAGCAAGATGGGAAAGCAAGTTTGGTTATTCTCATAGTAAAAGCAAAAATCATGTGCCTTGGTTATTACAATGTCCTCTATCTAATTTTAGCTTTGGAAAAGGGATTTGTTGTCTTGAAGTTAGTAACAATTTATTTAGAAAGTTAAAATACGTGTGCAATACTTCAGCAGATAATAGAAAGCTCTCAAATGTATTAAATACCTTCCAGTGTTTCAAACATTGTTTAAAAGGGAATTTTATTTGTGAATTTCACTCTATTGTCTAAAAATGTCATAGATTTACCTACCAGGAGAGTTGTGTTTTGATAAGCTTGATTCAAAATTATGAGATTAAAAATCTTTTAACCTGAAATCTGAGATGAAACACACTGAACAAATACTATAACCATATATATTATTCAGTACCAGAAATAACTGCCTTTTTAATTTAAACTTTTTTTCCAATATGTCTTTGGAGTATTTTAATCAAGGCCCATGTAATACTTTTTTCTTACATTGCTTCCATTAGAGGATAACATGCAAGCTCTACCATCCCATAAGCATGGAGCATTTTGCATGCTACTTGTTTTCAAGTGCCAGCCAAGGGCTATTGGTTGGGGAGCCACTTTGCCAATTCAGATGGAAAGCAAGGGGAAGGGAATGTGCTGCTTCAAATGCTTTAGCCAACTAACTGGCATTAGGTCAGGTTCGCAGATTCTGATCCTTCTTTTTTGCAAATACTTACCTCTCTATTCTAAAAAAGGTACTAAGTAGAGACATAGTTGAATGATTCTTTACTGGCCTAGGTAGGCTGCATGATGTCTTACTGTATATTACTGTGATCAGCTATACTGAGGATGGATGCTGCCATTATGTTGTTCTTTGTGCCCACACACAATGAACTCTATGAAGTAAAAATGTATTTTATCCTCCATTTTTAAAAAATGCTTGGATAATGTGATACTGCTGATTTTTTTTTAAAGTTTTGTGTAAGTGGAGATATTGAATAGAATAAGGATGGAGATAATTCCACCTAATATCATCTCTTTAAAAATGAAGTGTCTAAATGTGAGTTACAGTAGATCTCTGTATCATCAGAGAAAAGAAAGGGGGAATCACTCTAGAGATAATGATTTTGAGCTAACTACTGTGGTTACCTCTGCCCATGGGCTGCCTAAGTCTAGAGAACTGGCTTAGGCTGGTGTTGTTTGGAAAGGTAAATACCATTTTTCAGTGTCTGGAAATGCTGTGAATGGAACCACTGTAAAATGTGAGGGGATCTAAATCCACGGGCTTTTATTTACTGTGATTTTCACTAGAACCTGCTTGTTCCAGTATGATGAATACTTAATAAGTTTCAAAATGTAGAGGATAATTTAGTGTTTATTGTCAGATTTTTAGGTATATTGCTGGATAAGCTGAAAATAAAATTTAAATTGTTATCCTTTTAGGATTCATATAGTTAAACCACAATGAGCTGTGTTTGGGTTTTTTTAGATGTGAACAGTTAAATTTAGCAGATTTACACCAAACAAGACAAATTATGTAATTAGCGATTTGTTTTTGTTATTAGACAGTCATAAGTCAGATGATGTTTTGTGATTCTGTTAACAGTTCTCTCTAAACAATTGTATTCCATTCAAATTAACAAAGTAGTTTTTTAGCCTCGTGTAAATTCCTGCTTCCCAGTGAGTCCAGCATTTACTAATTCAACCAAAGCATTGCAGATCTTTATAGTCACATCTATCTCATTGTGCACACATTGTATAATTTAGATTTTCAAAATACTTTACAATAACTTTGAGACTTTAAATTATGTAAAATAGTTAAGACAAAAGCAGGTAAGTGTATTCTTTGCAATAAAAGCTACTTTTTTTCTCTTTTTTCGTTTAACTGCATAATGTTATGAAATTGTGAAGCGTGAAATTCTCTCTCTGGATGCTCATGCACAATTTATATTGCAGACAAGATCTATGTTGTTACTGGCAGGGACAAGAAAGTAAGTTGGGCTCGAAACACTGGAAGAGGAAAAAGCTGACACTGAATACTAAATAAAACTATTTTTCTGATTTATCCACTCATGTCTGTAGCATTAGTATTTTCTGTCTGTGATTGTTTTTTTTTTCTGCATATTGGAAGGCTGGACAGTTAATTTGAAGAGTAAAATGATAATTTCTTCTCTTTTTCTGTTCTTTTAAATAGGAACAGATGTCTCAGGTCTTAGATGCAATGTTTGAAAAGCTGGTTGAAGGAGGGGAACATGTCATTGATCAAGGAGATGATGGTGACAACTTCTATGTCATTGACAGGTGAATTGCTCTGTCTTATTATAGCATGAAGTGTTATGCAAAACTCCATTGAGAAAAATCTATTATCTCTACATACTTGTATTTAACTCTTACATATGTCTGCAAGGGAGAGAAAAAAAGAACACCCATGAACTGGTACAGCTCTGTGCTATGGAGAGCAATTTTTGAAAAGAGGTGGATTCACATTAATGTGATTAGACCTTGAGTCATTGCTTTTCATTTGGAGATCTGTACCAGAAAAAAAACAGGTAACTAAGTAAAATCCTAGATATTGATTACTGTTGAATCCAGTGAGTTAGGAAGAGCATTTACTTTTGCACCTTCCACTAGTCTTTTGGCATAGGCTCCAGACAGATTGTCCAAAACCATCTTTTTTTATTTGTACCTTTAGTTTTAGGCTAACACAGTGCTTTCTGAGACTGCTTGAAAGAATTCATTATGCTGGAACTCTAAAAGAAACACAAAAGGTTTTGGTCACTGTAGTTCAGTATAACCAGCTGGTCAATAGATTGATTATCCCATTGTTTTCAGTGTTGATGTGGCCTCACCTTGAGTACTGCATGGAGTTCTGGGCCCCACAGTTTAGGAGGGATGCGAAGGTCCTTGAATGTGTCCAGAGGTGGCCAACAAGGCTGGTGAAAGAGCTGGAAGGAATATCCTGTGAGGAGTAGCTGAGGACTTCAGGCCTGTCTAGTTTGGAGAAAAGGAGCCTGAGGGATGACCTCATTGCTCTCTACAGCTTCCTGAGCAGGGCAAGTGGAGAGGGAGGTGCTGATCTCTTCTCCCTAGTATCAAGTGAGAGGGCATGTGGCAATGACTCAAAGCTGCACCAGGGAAGATTTAAACTAGAAGCATTTATTTCCTGGGAGGGTGGTAAACACTGGAACAAGCTTCCTAGAGAGGGGACCAATGCCCCAAGCCTGTCAGTATTTCAGAGGCATTTGGACGATGTCATTAACAACATGCTCTAACTGTTGGTCAGCCCTGAACTGGTCAGGCAGTTGGACTAGATGAACATCGTGGGTCCCTTTCAACTAAACTGTTCAATCAGAAGATTGTAGAAGTGTATCAGGATTCTTTTCTGGAGTCAATGTTTTCCAGCTTTGTGAGGTTACAGTTTGTCATCTCTTATCCAAAGAGCTGCAGGGACTTCACAGTATTCTGTCAACCTTGCAGCTTTTAGGTGCAGTGAATCACCTTCAAGTCCCTTATCAAGGAGATCATTGTACAGATTTTTGCATTACATTCACATGATTTACCAACACGTACCATACAAATATTCACTGCTGAACAAAATGCTGGCTCAGCATCACTGGGGATGGCTAGTTCATGTTTTAAGAGATAGCAAATTTTATTGCATTCCCAAAGCAAAAGCAAAAAAAAAAAAGGTACTAATTTAATGATGGGAAAAAGAAATCCACAGTATATTACATAAATACAAATCTTTATTTCATAATTTTATGTTGCTTTTCATACAGATTCCTTCTGTTTCCTGCATCTCTATTTATTACATTATAAACTGCTACTTTAAAATATTTTAATTGTTAAATAACTCTTATTAGTGTTATTTCAGTGATCATATTGTAGCAATTTTTGCAAAGGCTTGTTACATTTGTATTTAGTGTGTTTAAAATGAATTTCAGAAACAGTTACTACGTTAGACCTTCATTTTTACTAAGTTCTAATGATCACTGTACATCCACTCTATCTTTAAACTGAGTTAATGTAAAGACTAATAACCTTATTCTTCTCTTTAAAAAGGAGCTACTTCTAATATTTATGGAAGTGATTGAGATGTCTCTGCAAGATGTTTAATATCATTTAAACAAGCAAATATATATTTCAAATGCTTTATCTTTGGAGTTCATGGTATAAAAGAAATACGGTGAAAGGCTGCTTAACAAAGACCAGGACTGGATTCTACTCACTGTATTTATATATCTTATTAACAGAGGTACTTATGATATTTATGTAAAATGTGATGGTGTTGGGAGGTGTGTTGGAACCTATGATAACCGAGGAAGTTTTGGTGAGTTGGCCTTAATGTACAATACACCCAGAGCAGCTACAATTATAGCTACCTCTCCTGGTGCCATCTGGGGTTTGGTAAGTGAAATACTTGTTTTAAGATATTACTTCTTTAAACTATTTCATATATATTGTACTAGAATGCTATATCAGCATTAAAAAAAATAATTACCATTTCAGAAAGCTTAATTTTAAAATTTCTGAGAACTCCCAACACAATGCTGTCTTTTTCTAGAATCTGCAGAAGCAAGTCTGAGGCTTAAGAAAACACCGAGATTTTAAAAAATCATTTTGGTTTATTCTATTTTAATGATAATTTCCCAAGTTGCAAACTACTTGACAATTATTTAGACACATATATTAAATGTTTTCCCACATCTTAACTGGAAATGCCTTTGATTCCAGAGTAAAATTCAAATAAGATGCTATTTTTCAGTGTTTTGCTATCTGGATCTTTGACAACAGTAACAGAATTTACCAAAAGATAAGATTGGGATAGCCATCTTCTTACAGATGTACATTTCAATCTAATGACTGATCCCAGGATAACATTTGCCCGTTGTAGCAAAAGGCATGTTTTCTCACCAACTTAAACTCTGCCATGACCACAAAAATCACATAGATTAATACATTATTAAAATGGCTTTAATTTGGATTGTGTTGTATTGGCCAGCAAGTCCCACCTGTAGCAGTGAAGGCTTGCAAAGCCACCAGGGCCAAGTCATATGTAGTTAAGAGAATTAAACAGCATAAGAGTATTTTTTCCAGCTGTCTGCTTTACTGAGATTGCCAAATATTAAGGAATGTCCAACTGCCTGTTTGGGGCAGCGATAAGTCTTTTTCCACTGAAAGAGTGGAAAGTGGATTGTGACCTAAACCCCAGACCCGTGTGTTCTGGGTTTGCTTGCATAATAGTATAAAAACCTCTTTGAGTATATATCAATATGTATGGAACCTTGGGATAATGAAAAGACTTTGTAGATTAAATAATAAAACATCGAGGATTTCTTAAATACCTTACATTACCACTCAGTGTTCGTTGTGTAGCAAACATTTTTAAGGTAATCTCTCTGCCCCCTGTATGTATTCTCTGCTGAAGGACAGAAAAGCTTTTCACAATTATAAATCAGATCAGGAGTTTAGCTTTAGGAGCTCTCGATTGACCTCTAGAGGACACTTTCTCAACTGATGGTATGAGGAGACTAGCCAGATAGTGGGTGACTACAACTGGGTAATTTGAACATGTTCAGCCGTTTCTAAAGTATTTTCTACCACACGCACATTTTCTGTTAATAAACTCTCTTTTTTCCCTTTCTGTTTACAGGATAGGGTAACGTTCCGAAGAATCATTGTAAAAAATAATGCCAAAAAGAGAAGAATGTATGAAAGTTTTATTGAGTCATTGCCATTCCTTAAATCTTTAGAAGTAAGATTCATTATTTTAATGGTTTTATCAGAGGTACCTGATAAGATATTCTGATTTTGCAGAGTTTAAATTTGGAATTCAAATTTTCTACACAATAAAGCTTTGCATACTTCTGCTTGGCAGAAAGACTGCATTTTTTATATTTCTAAATTTTCAGGATAAAGAACTATTAATTTTTTTTATATGTATATAAAGTTGTTAGATTTTGGGGTTTTTTACCTCTATCTTAATTTTCTTAAGCGTAACTTTGCTAGATATTATCTAGTAAAGTAAAACAATGACATAGGGTATTTAAAAATATTTTCATTTAACAGCTATATTTTTACAGGCACACATTTCTGAAAATATTTTTTTAAGGCTTAGGATATATAGACTTCTTACAAAAATAGAAGCTCTATCAAAACATGTAGCTGTTAAGACTCTAATATACCCTCTGGAAAACTACTTAGTAGTTCTTATTTTAATTACTATCAAAGCGGGAAAATTAAGATTCTCTATTCTGTGCAAAGATTTATGAAAAGGAATATGAAAGGGCTTTCTAAATAGAATACTGTAATGTTAACCAAGTATTTCTTGTTTTCTTTTTCTTTAAATGAAGGTATCTGAGCGTTTAAAAGTGGTTGATGTGATTGGCACAAAAGTGTACAAAGATGGAGAACAAATCATTGCTCAGGTACAGTTTAGTTTTAGTTTTACTTTTCCAATAGGTAACAATTATCATGTTATCTATAGCCAATATTTTTAGGCTATGTTTTTCTTTCTCAGTTGAGACAAAGCCAATTAATTTTGCATGCAAGAGAGGCAATTCTTCTGTTTCAGAAGCTCATTTTTCACATACGGTATTTTGAAAAACATCCTTTTTTTTTTTTTGTATGAATAAACAAGTCAGCATTTTTAGTATATTTAGAAATTTGAACTATGTAAAAGAGCGATTGCTTCAATAAGGAGCACTGAAGACTTACCTCCTTTTTGTTGTTAAAATATGATAATCTTCTGAAGAAGACAGCAATAAATTCTTCCGGGTAGGCAACTGAGATTATCTTGCTGCAAAATAATTATTGGATGCCAGATAGCCCTTGGAGGAATATATACTGGAAACTCTGTAGGGGAAATAATTTGGAAGCAATACAATAGTAGAGACACAGGACTTAGGATCCTAAAATGTTCTATAACATTGTTTTTCTCTGCTTTTTGTATAATTCACAGTCAGCTGTGTCTTTACATAATAATGCCTTGCTATCAGTTCTATATAGATGTTTTGATTATTATGTGCCTATGAGTCTGGTTTTCACATTAAAAGTGATGTCTCTTCCAAAAGGTATTAAAAAGATGAGCTTCAAGGCACTGGCTGCAATATTTCACGACTGCCATGAAATTAAAATGGGAATTTCAACTTTCCTTTACTTTTGGCTTCTACAGGGTGACTTGGCTGATTCTTTCTTCATTGTGGAATCTGGAGAAGTAAGAATTATAATGGCAAGGAAGGTAAACATCTCTAAACAACAGATTTTTATTTTTTTTTTTTTAAACCTTGATGTATTTTAAGTGTTAAACAGTAATGCTACCATTGTTGGTAATTATGCTTATGCAATCTTGAGTTCAGCAAAATTCTCATTCTCTCTCTTCCTTTCCCTTTGCTTTTTTTACCTCGTGTTCCAGGGTAAACAAGATATAGAAGAGAATGGAGCAGTTGAAATAGCTCGATGCTCAAGAGGACAATATTTTGGAGAACTTGCTCTTGTAACTAACAAACCACGAGCCGCTTCTGCATTTGCTCTTGGCACTGTCAAATGTTTAGGTATTGTTCAATATTTTATATCTAATATAAAATTATACATAGTATATCTGGTTGGTTTTATTGTGAACTGTCTTTTTCCAGAATATAAGATTTAATTACATTTACCCAAGTAAGACTGTTTAAGTACATCATCTGTTACTGTGAATTCCTATTTACATTATTTATCTGAAAAAAGTATTTGCAATTGATAATTGGTATTAAACACAAATTCTACAACGTTTCTTTGATTGCATGGAAGTAAAAATTGTTTCTGAACAGTAGAGAGTATTGCTGCAAACCATTTCTAGCTACCAGATAAATGCCTAATACTCTGCAGAAAGGTAAAGTATTTTCTCTGTAGACTGACTGTAATGCAAGAAATACCTGTGGTAAAAATCTTGTCCCATTTTATTACCATCGCTTAAGCATTAACAAATTCTTTGTCTTCATCAGCTGTAATTTAACCATTCTGTTACACTGTAGTCTCAGGCACAGGAAAAGCAAAGACCATAGGAATTGTGCTCATAGACCACCCATCCATTGCTTTTCATGGTCTGATGTTTAGCTCCTAAATATTTGAATCTTAATTATGGGAAAACTGTAAACTGCAGACAGATTTTTGCATTCTTTGCATGACCAAGTCAGTAACCAAAAAGTTTCTCACTTATAAAAATATTATTTTTTTAACATCCTTATCCCTAAACATACTGAGATGATAGAGAGGAAAGAATAAGAGGCAGTGGTGAATAAGTGTCTCATTACCCAGCATGGGTGAGTCACTGAGATCTCTGGCACTTTGCAGGTGAAAGAGATCTTGACATTTTCTCAGGAGCCAAGAGACTGCAGGCCACCAGGTTAGAAGCTGGTTGAAATATGAAGGTTCCTCCCTGGCCTATTGGCTAGAACTTTGAGAACAATATTTTGTGATCGGGTAAAGAAAATATTTTGGTCAGCTACGCATTGACATTGCATGTGAATTACTGTCTCCAATGTTTCGTACGTTTGCTGGAAAAGAAGTATCTATTACAGTATCCACTGTGGGTGGAAGCAGGTAAAAATAGCAAGGAAATAGTGCTAAGTAAGAGCCCAAATACAGGAAACAACATCAGCAAAGGATGTGGTTTTGTGAAATCTCAAGGACCTTAAAACTGTATTCTGTGAAAGAATCCAGGCAAGTCCAGACTTCTTCAGCAGCTCTTGGGTGACATAAATCTTAATATAAAAATATTTTAAAAATAAGAAATGCATCAAATTCTGAATTTATTTCTGAAGTTTCAAGACAGCACTGTGTTGATTTTGCTACGGTAAGTGGTTCTCTTCTGTGCAACAAAGTATATGCCTCAGTAATATCTGTCCTGTTATAACTTAAATTTTTTACATTGGAATGTCATAAACACCAAGATTAGTGTCTGCAACTGACAAGTACATTATATTCTTTCTCTCTCCTTTTATCTTAGTTATGGATGTGCAGGCATTTGAAAGGCTTTTGGGACCTTGTAAGGAAATTCTGAAACGAAACATTGCAAACTATGAAGAGCAGCTAGTTGCTCTGTTTGGAACAAACATGGACATTGCCGATACCAGTGCATGAAACAACCATTGGAGCGACCAGATCTGTTATGAGAATATAGCACAGTAGTGGTTAGTCCACTGAGAAATTGTCTCTCCTCCTATAGATGCCAAGCATTTTCTGTGATTTTAAGAGTGGGTTTGGGAGGTGGGTTTTTTTGTGGGTTTTTTTTTGTGTTTTGGTTTTGGTTGTTTGGTTTGTTTTGGTTTTGTTGGGGTTTTTTGTTTGGTTGGTTTGGGGTTTTTTTCATTTTTTGGGGGGTTTTTTTTTTGTTTGTTTTGTTTGGGGGTTCTTTAATGTGTGTTTTGTTTGTTTGGGTTTCTTTTTTAGCTATTACAGTAGAAATACTAGTAAACAAACCAGGAATTTAATACACTATGGGCTTGATTTTTGAAAATGCTTAGCATTGATGGTTCCATCTGGCATTAAGACAACCCACAATAGTTCGGCACCTTTAAGAATCAGGTCCTTTAACACAGCATTTCCTTAAAGAGTACATTTCAAAAAAATCCACATACGATTGACTTTTTAAACCAACTTCTGTCCTTCAAAAAGGTTACAACTTTTCTGGAAAGACTGTTAGTTTGAATGTGATATGTTGAAAGTATTAGTGCACACAAAGTGTTTATATGTATTAATACAGAAGATGCACAGTAGATATTACTTTCTGACTATTACAGTTGTCATGATTTTATGTTGCATTTATCACAGATGTAGTGAATCACAAGACTAATCATAAGATAAAGCATGACAATGCATTTTGTGTAACGCTCATGATGCAAATCTGATTTTCAACATTTTGTAATTTGTTTTAAAGTCCTCTTTGTTTAATATGTCATATGACATTGTAATATCTTATGCAATCTAGAGGACTTGTATATTTTTGCAATAAACCGCATTTTTTTATTAATTACATGTATTCTGTACAGTCTAGAGTGAGGACAGCTGACAAACTCACCTTAATGCTTCAAAAGCAAAAGTATAGGTAATTGTCATGTTCTGCCTAATAATTCATAACCTATACTGTTTTTCCTTTGCCCTTGTTTTTTATTTATGCATTTAGTCTTCTCTATCTATGCTTGTTCTCTAGGTTGTTTTTTCTTTTCTTTTTTTTTTTTTTAGATCTTACCTTTTTTATCTGTTAAATCTTTTACTTATTTCAATGGAAATGATCTCTGTATATCTCTCTTCCTGCAGTCTGATCTTAGCTATCAAACACCAGATTCAGTTACTGAAGTGATTGATATGAAAAGCCATGCTGTACTAAGCTTGTCCTTGAAAAATCCTTATCAGGAAGTAAAAAAAAAATTTTTAATTTGAAAGATCAATACTTGAAAAGCTTTGCATAAGTCTGGAAAGTATGTCATTGTTAAAGCTAACATGTCCTGCTTTCAGAAACCTGTAGATCATTACAAAAGAATATCTTTTTAGCATGTGGTACATTCTGAGACTGAGGAGAGAGAATATCATCTTAATTAGGAGCACAGGGCTCATTGCTTACAAAGGTCTGTGACTGGAAATTTCAGGCGCAGCCCAATTTTAATACTTCTTACTGACTTACCTGTTGATGTCCATGGAAAACTAGTGCACATAATGGCAACTGCCAGCAGTTCTGCCAAGAACTCCAAGAATTGTAGAAAGGCTGCTTGTGCCATTTCAAACACCTGAATTATAACATCTTTCCTTCTTAGATAATGACTTTTCTAATGCCATATATTTGTGTATGTTGATGTAATTATTATCCTATAGTTTAGTGATAAGTTCTGACAATTTATATAATCATACCTGTATATGAAATTATAATTATGTAATTTATATCATACAGTATGGTATAAATTATAAGTCAAATTCCTAAGAAAATACAATCTGAGCAAAATTTACAAATGTCTTTGGTTTTTTTTTTTACCTAGAAACCTGGTATGAATGATTGCACAAATGATAACTTGCCTTTGTACTTTTGATTTATGGAAAAAAAAGAGAAGCCTGTTATACTAGAAGGAAATATCAGGTAACCAAAAATCTACACTGTTGTCATTCTGTATGCTTAATCTCTAAAAGCTACCTATATTTTGCACTAGCTTGATGTTATTAAGAAAAATGCTAGAAATTACTTGTATGGCAGTGAAGAACAATCAAGGTCATAAATGCCAGTCACGATATTTTCAATATTGTTGGCTATATTTAAAGTTTCCTTACAATAAACAACACTTTTATATATAAAAAAAATCTGTTTATTGATACTGTTGTGTTTTAATTCCGTTATCATAAAGTTACAAGTGACCTATTTATATTCATTAAAACATCCATAATTCTTAACAAGTTCATGCTGATTTTCATAAATGTTGTTATGCAGATGCTCTGTCTCCTCAGAATAGATGAAATGTTGGCATGGGAATTGTCACAGATATTTTGTATTTTATTACTTGCTTGTAGCTTATAGCTGGGGAAAAAGCTGTGGAGTGACAAATTTAAGATAATCAGAGATTTTGGATTTTCTGAATGCAAAAGTACAGCTTCATGTTGCAGCAGTTTTGTTGTGTTGCTCTTGGGGACTGGATGATTTCTGGCATTTTCTTTGTTGGTGAATTGGGGGCGGGATCATAACTGGCAGTAATAATTTTCGCATTGTAAAATTCATCCAAATCATTATATCCTTCATCAGTCAGTACTTTGGGATTTCTCCTGGTACAGTGTTCCTATGTACACTTCAAATATGCCAGTCTTTGTGTCATAACTATGGCAAGACCTTATCCTAAGAAGGAAATCAACCCAAGTCACTGATTTTTGACAACTTTTCAAAATAAAGGTAGATAGTACTAATAACTTTAAATAATGCTATGTCATGTTTACCTTATGAGACTACCTGTGTCCATACTTAGATCATCTGATGCTTCTGTTATTTAAGAATTTTATTGTTCTTGTTTGTAGTCAGGTCACTAAAGGAACAGGACCTTGGCAATTACTTGGCACATACACGTTAATTTATCTCTCCCCTCTCTCCCCAGCCTCACCAGCAATTTATAGTTCTGCAGATCACAGAATCATAGAAAGATTTAGGCTGGAAGGGACCTCTAGAGGTCATCTGGTCTAACCTCCCTACACAAGTAGGGACATCTCTACCCCGGGCAGTTTGCTCAGAGCCCCATCAAGCCTGACTTTGAATGACTCCAGGCATGGAGCCTCCACCACCTCTCTGGGCAGCCCATTCCAGTGGTCTATCACCCTCAGATTAAAGTACTTTTTTCTAATATCCAGTCTAAACTTATCCTTTCCCAACTTAAAATCATTGCTCCTTGACCCATCATTACAAACCCTTTTGAATAGACCTTCCCCTGCCTTCACATAGACCACCTTCAGGTACTGGAACATCACTTTAAGGTCCCCCTGGAGCCTTCTCTTCTCCAGGCTGAACAGCCCCCAACTCCCTCAGCCTGTCTTCATACGAGACATGCTCCATCCCCCTGATCATCTTGGTGGCCCTCTGGACACGCTCCAATACATCTACATCCTTCTTGTGCTGGGGGCACCAGAACTGGACTCAGTACTCCAGGTGAGGTGACATTCTCACTTCATGGACCAAAGAGAAGCTGAATAATCGTGGTAGGATATGAAAAGCCCAAAGAAAATTACATTTTAACATTGTTTCCTCCTTCTCCCCATTTCTCTCTCCCTCAAAATTATCTTTATTCTTACAGCCTGGTGAAGAGCCAGTGGCAGTAGAGGGCTGTAAGTCAAGCATACTAACTGTCTGGGTCCATGCTGGGACGCAGTGGTCTGGTTCACTGGGAAGTGACACTCTCTTCCTCATCCTCTTTGTCCCATCCCCATCCTTTCTATGATGGGAAATGAAGATGAGCTGGTGTTCAGTACTGGCATTGCCATGTCTGTGTGAACACCGTAGGTAGGGTTGGGTTTCTTCCTTAGAACTGGTAGAGGTATATGTATTTATGGGGGAACAAAGAGACAAAGTCCAAACTATTAAATAAAAGAAACTGTGCCTAGTCAAAATTGTGTGAAAAACTCTAACATTAGATTATTCTAGGCCATTGTGACAGTATCTGCTGACTCAACCTCTTCTAATTGAGGTAAATTAAATTAGGACACCCTAAAAATAGCATCATGGCATGAATACTTTGTCCTTTCTTCTTTGAAGGTATTGAATTATTTCAGCTGAGCATCTATGAAGTTTTGGGAAAGGATAACACTCTGTGCAGGTCTCTGTGATGGACTAATTCCCTGGCAGCCAAGTGAGACTCTGGGACCTTGCTCCCCCACATCTTTGAAGATGCTGGAAACTCAGTTATTATAAATGTCTTATTTGGAAAAAAAAAAAAAATCCATCCATCTTAGCACCAAGCTATATCTTTTTCTTTTTGTTGCTTTGTCCTTGTAGAGCCAGATGGTGTGACTGTCTCAAGCAACCTTAGCTTCACTGAATCTTTAGTTCTTGCCTGAAGCTGTGTGGTTGTGCCCATCATGGAAAATCTTATCTGCCTGAGACTACTTGAATGACCCAACATTCTTACTGTTTTCCAGTATTTCTGTGCACTCATTTATAACCTGTCTTAGAAGCTTTTTCTCAGCTTACCACATAGGGTGGTCAAATACAGATGGCCAACTAAGAACAGTCCTTGGCCTATGGTAGCTCCCAGACTGTATCTGAAAATCATTTGCCATTGTCCCCCCAAAAACTATGCCAGGGCTGTTCTAAAACCCAATTACAGTACATATTATTATATTCCAGTGCCCAGGAACATTCCCTATCATTTTAATTTATGAACTAGCACAGAGGGATCCTACAAATCATCTGTAGTCTCTTCTTGATTTCTTTTTCTGCCAGCTTTGTGCTGGGATAGAGGGTTTTCTTATTGCTCTTCTGGATTGTTTCTTGATATTTCAGGTCTTCCTTTTTTCCCAATACTATTGTCATTTTTTGTCTTTCTCTGTCTTTGTAGGTGATAAAAGTTTAGCTAAACTGGAATCTGTGCCATAATGACATGATATAAATTTCTCAATTCCTGACTTTGGAAGAGAAAAAAAATAAAATCATTTCTGGCTTGTTATTTGCTTTGTTTCTCCCCAGCTCGAGCCACTGCAGGAGGTACATGAAGTTTCCCTTCTAGCACTAAAGAAAAAATTTTTTTCTGGGAGGAACAATTCCTCTGTTCCCGTGCTCTGCATTCCCAACAGCATCCTCTTTGAGGAGATTAAAGAGATGAAATATGGGGGGGCGGGGCATGCCTAGCATTGTTAGGAAGGTGGAGAGAGCCAACTGCCATTGTAGCTAGCCACAAAAGGCTGTGAGAAGAGGGAATGAGTACAAAGAGCTTTAGAAGATACAGAAGTCATCGTGAAGGGAGGAAACTGGTGTGAGAGGGTCTGGCACAATGGCTGCAGAGCTCTGCTGCTGCCATGTTGGGTAGAAGTGGAAGCTCTGTTGAGTGGGGTTGCTCTGATGTCTGGAGAGTATTAAGCTAATTACTGAGGGTGGATGTCTACATGTGGATCCTGTAGCAGAATTAAAAGTAATGATATGCTGTATTTCAGAGAGTCAGCAGTAGCAGCTGTGTCATAAGGGCAGGACAGGACATTTACTTTGGACAGAACAGATTAAAAGTAGAAATAGGCACAAACCCAATATATAATAGAAATTTCCTTATATGGCTTTGACTGTAGCATTACACATTTTTAAAATCTACCTTGTGGTTTCTTACCCTTGTGGCTGGCAACTTTAAGAGGTAAATAGCTAGAATGCAAATTCACCTCTATCTTTATTTTCTGTGTGTGTAGTCTCTCCTGCTTATTTTGTGCTTTTTGGTAGCCACCTGTAATGTGACAGGAACTTGCAACTAACGCTTCTCAACACCCCTCCCCTCCCCTTTAACTTTCTTCCTCTCTTAGGACAGCAGAAAGAACTGAATCAACAGAGCTACCAGCAGTGTCTGTGTTACAAAGTATTGATTCATCCCTAAGCACCCACTCATCTTGGGCAGGGAAGAAAGTGAGGTAGGGTGTGTGGAAAGGAAGTGATATAATTAGAGACGAGGCATACAGAGCAAGGAGTACCGCATTGACATAATCTCAATTCTGAAATTTAGAAGAGATATATCTGACTTCAAACAAGGGGGTTAGTAAGTAAGCTTTGATACGGTTTTCTGTGTTCTGCTACCAACTGCTGCATGGACTATCTGTCCTTTTACTCATTTTCTCTTATATCCTCACTGAGTGTTAATTTACTGTACACAGAGGAGAAAAGGTAGATTTGAACATATGAAAGCTGGTACATGCCTGCTTTTAGAATTTCAAAACAATTCAGGCGCTCATCTTTACAAGATGTTAATCTCAATCCTGAGTAGGATTCATATTTTTGTGCTTTCTGGGTATGTCATAGATGGTAAGTGTGATATTGAGGCTCTAATTCAGCAGTGGTATTTACTTGTCTAGACCTGTATGGAATCTGGGCCAGTGGATCTCAGAGGACTGGCCTTCACACCTAACACTTGTGTGTAAGTTTTTGTAGAGACCTGTGAACCTTCCTGGGAAATAGATTTTAACACTTAGTTTGGAAGAAATGCTTTTTCATTTTGGGTAGAAAAAGTACATAGTGGAATGGAGATGTGCTCCCTAACAAGGTATGAACCTTTAGGCTAAAGGTCTTTTTCTGAAGAATTTGATGGGTCTCGAGACAGGATTTTGTATCTTCTGTAGCTGCTCGATCGATCCCCTGGGAGAGTTTTACCTTGTCAGCGGCTGTACCACGAGCAGAGTAGCCTATCTGCAGAATGGAGATGTCTGTGTACACAGGTCTTTGGCCAAGCCTTGATCTGGAAATGCAGAGTCTGCAGTAAAATTCATTAAAAACCCAAGAATCTCAGGTCTCTCTCCAAAGGGCCTAAAGGCTCCTTAGATGCATAAGGGAGATGAAGAGAAAGGGGAAGAGGAAGAAGGAACACAGCTTTATAGTTAATTTTATTGTGGAGTGGTGTAAAAAAAGATGATTCCTTGTGTACCAGTTTTCAATTTATTATAAAATGTATTTTAGAGGGAGGATGCTATGAATGCTTTCTTCTATAAAGATCTATCAGTTATTTAGAAAAAGCCTGAATTCTAAATGAAGGAAAAAATCTGAGCTTGTGGGATATAGGGGTAGATAGTTGATATAATAATAAGCTGTCTAGTCACTTAATAGTTGAATTTCAACATTCATGTTCAGATTTTTCCTGAAGGTATTTGCTCAAATAACTCTTGTGTTTTCAAACTGGGAAAATGATCTGTAAAGAATTGGGGGGGTTTATGTGATTAAACACAGGTTTTTAATTAAATTCCATGACATTGTTTTCAACTCTTAATTTTTTTTTAAGCTAGACTTGCACGTACATATATAAAAGGTAGTAACTTCCCATTCACAGTGCAGAAGTTACTGCATGTTTTTCACAGTAATGTCTCTCTTCAAACAGTGCCTACAGATGGCAAAAACTTTACTAAGAGGGAAACTATTATTTCTTGGGAAAAACATATCTTAATGTGATATGCCAATGACATCTGAATACCGAGTGTGTTTTGATGCCAAGTGCGATCTCAGTGCGGGCAATTTGCATTTTTTAACTTTTCGATTGCATTACCGGTGTAGACTTGTGGGAACAACAAAGCGAGCATTCCCTCTAGTGGCCACTTACAGCGTGTTTCATGGGACAAAGAGCTTGCAGAGAATTCTAAAGGGGGAACCATTTCTATTTGATTGTAATGGTTAACTTGTGTTTGCCGTTTGGTTATTTTGTCTCTCAACTCTGTCAGAACTGCTGTAGGTACCAAATTAAAACAAAAGCTCCGATACATGATTTAGGGCACGTTCACACGCTTGGCACGATGTTGAAAATAGGACAAGAAGAAATGCTTCTCTTGGGATTTTTCCAAGAGTTGCAAAATCTCGAAACTCTCAATCAGTTTCTAAATCTGATTATTTCTAAATTGTGTGTGTATGTGCTTTGTATTGGATCGTATTTCATGAGGGTTTGGCCTGAGGAGATCAGGAATCTGTTCTTATCCCTGCAATCTCCCAGAGCTGCTAAGTGGCCAAATCCCCTCTCCACCTGTAGTCTCCCTTCTCTAGCAGTAGAAGTGAAAAGCAACATCAAGCCCAAACCGATTGTTACTTTGGCAATAAATGTATGGAAATGTCTGTGAGGCACCACTGGACTGGAAATCCTTGCAGGGATGGTAGAAAGATTGTTTTTTGCATCTAAGCCACCACCACTGTCTTTTTCAATGAAAGGAGGAAGAGGGAAGAAGCCCGAGGGAGGCCAAGCGGAGCTGCTGACTCATTCCCTGACCTTTAGCAACTTCCTTTAACCTCTGCACGCCCCGGCCTTTATTTGGCGAAACGCGAGCACGGCCCGTTTCGTAACAGCCTCCCGGAGCGTTCGGTGCCTGGGGTAAATCGGAAAAGTACGGGGCGTCCCCGGAGCCCGGTACAGACAGGCATCGAGCAGCGGCCCGGTCCCCGTTTCTGCGCTGAAGCCGAGTCAGTGCCCCGCCGCCGAAGCTGCCGCCATCTCCGGGCCCGCGCCTGGCGGCGGAGCTGCGAACGAGCCAGAAAGAACCTGCTGCCGCTGGTGACCGGGCTGGTCGCTCCTCCGCCGCCTCCCCCGCGGCAGCACCAGGTCAGGCAGCGCCTCCCCTCTTCGCGCTGCAGGGCAGGGAGGCCAGTCTCAGGACCGGAGGCCAGCCTCGGTGCCGCCCAGCCCCCTGCAGCGGAGGACGACGGGCCGGACCAGGCCGGGGAGGCCGGTGGTGGCCAGCGGCGCGGGTACACGTGTCCCTATGATTCTTGTTTACTATCAGCCGAGGGCCGCGCGGGGCATCCTGGGGGCTGTCGTCTTATCGCGTCCCTTTTGGCGGGCAGCGGCGGCAGCGAAGACTACAGCTCCCAGAGTGCCCCATCGCGAGCCTGCGGACGCATTGGCCAATTAGTGCGCCGTCTCAGGGTGATTGATGTGCACCGCCGTGCAATCCGCCCCACAG